>PVIC010026323.1:0-24628 GCA_004025085.1 Thryonomys swinderianus | reverse complement strand
AAGATTGAGCTATCACGAACTGAGCTGCTATGAACAAGGGTGTACATCTGTCTTTCCAATGTGAGTTTTTAAATTCTTTTGGGTATATTCCTAGCAGGGGGATAGCAGGGTCAAATGGGACCCATAGTCCTAGTTTTCTGAGAAATCTCCACACAGATCTCCACAATGGTTGCACAAGTCTGCAATCCCACCAACAGTGGAGAAGGGTTCCTTTCTCCCCACAGCCCTGCCAGCATTTATCGTTGGTTGATTTTGTGATCGCAGCCATTCTTTGTGGAGTGAGATGGAATCTCAGTGTTGTTTTCATTTGCATCTCTCGAATGACCAGAGATGTTGAGCATTTCTTCATATGTTTCTTGGCTGCTTTGATTTCTGCCGCTGAGAAGTGTCTGTTCATTTCAGTTGCCCATTTTTGAATTGGGTCTTTAAACTTGGGGAGGCTGATCTGTTTGAGTTCTTTATATATTGTCTATAATAGCCCTTTGTCTGATACACAGCTAGTAAAGATTTTTTCCCATGTTGTTGGTTGTCTTCTAGCAGTGCCAGCGACTTCTTTGGCTGTGCAGAAGCTTTTCAGTAGAATGAGATCCCATTTGTTGATTCTTTCTGCTAGTTGTTGTGCTAGAGAGGTTTTATTCATAAAGTCTCTGCCTAAGCCAATGTCTCCAAGAGTTTTACCAAGCCTGTTTACCAGCAGGCTTATTGTTTCTGTTTTAATGTTTAAGTCTCTTATCCACTGTGAGATATAAAAGGAATAAAGATAGGAAAGGAAGAAGTTAAACTGGCATTATTTGCTGATGATATGATACTCTATCTTGAAGATCCTAAAAACTTAACCAAGAGACTGCTAGACTTAATTGCCAAATTTGGTAGTGTTGCTGGATACAGGGTAAATGCTCAAAAATCAACAGCCTCTGTCTACACAAACAACAGATTCACTGAAAGAGAAATTGGGGAGGCAATCCCTTTCAGAGTAGCACCCAGAAAAATGAAATATCTAGGAATCAACCTAACAAAGGAAGTGAAAGACCTCTACTCTGAAAACTATAGGACTCTGAAAACTGAGATAGAAAAGGAAACCAGAAAGTGGAACGATATCCCTTGTTCCTGGGTGGGGAGAACCAACATCATCAAAATGGCTATACTCCCACAACTACTATATAGATTCAATGCAATTCCAATTGAAATTCCAATGGTATACTTCACAGAGCTAGAGAAAATAATACAAAAATTCATCTGGAACCACATGAAACCTAGAATAGCAAAAGCAATTCTAAGCAACCACGACATAGCAGGGGGTATTACAATTCCCAATTTAAAACTCTACTATAAAGCCGCTGTGATAAAAACTGCATGGTACTGGCAAAGTAACAGACCCGAGGACCAGTAGAACAGATTAGAAGACCCAGAAACAACTCCAGATACACTAAGCCACCTTATCTTTGACAAAGGAGCCAAACATCCCCAATGGAAGAAAGAGCCTCTTTAACAAATGTTGCTGGAAAAACTGGGCTTTAGCCTGCCAAAAGCTAAAGCTAGACCTATCTCTTTCACCATGATAACACCACTTTGAGAAATGGATAAGAATTGAGAGGGCTTATGATCTGAGGACCACTGACATTTGAGAAACAGGAAAGGATGCTGTAGTAGACATACTAGGCTCTTCGGAGAACTAGCCAATCCCACACAGAAACTTAAAAATAGTCTATTTGGTTTAATCCCAATATATTTAATTGCAAAGGCAATGCTTGTAGTTAATGCCCAAAGTGAGACAGGGCTAGGGAGATTTGGTTCAGTGGTTCTGGCACCTGTGTAGCAAGCGCAAGGTCCCTGGTTCAGTTCCTGGTAACCATATACAACAGTACAGGGGGAAGGGTGACTCATGCCTACAAGCAGTCAATAAGTACCATGTACCACAGTGCTGGGCGTGGTGGCTCATGCCTGTTATCCCAGCACTCAGGAAGCAGAGACAGTAGGATTGCTGTGTTCGAGGCTTGCCTGGGCTACATAGTGAGCCCAGGGCCAGCCTGAACCACAAAGCAAGACCCTGTCTCGGAAAAAAAAAAAGTGAGACATGAGTCGTGCTGTAAATAAATTGCTCAGTGTAATGACTTGTAGCCCGGGCGCTAGTGAGACTTGGATGGATATTAGCTGACTTTCAGAATATATCAAGATGAGAGGACATTTTAGTGCCCACCATAAAAATGCTAAGTTTCATGTAATGGTGAAGAGACTTATGTATTATTTTCTAGTTTCTACCCTCTTAGCTTTTAGTTGAAACTGTGTTGATTTTAGACAACTGATGTCCATCCAAAACAAAATTTAAGGCATTGAACAATTAATTGTTTTATTCATTTCTCCACCATTTTGTGCATTTTAGAAATGTTAATCTTATATTCTAGACAGTTGTTCTAAATGAATGGTTTTTGGATGATCTACATGCTAGCACATGGGAGAGAGAGATTTGGCTTGGCTTTAAAATTAGCATCTAGTTTGGAAAAATAAGGACTGAGTACTCTTCTGCCTCCAGTACCAAGGTATTCATTGCTCCTCATATAACCACAAAAAGTGACTTTATTATCAACTCAGAGAACATGCATTATTACACGTCTTTTATTCCATCACATAAATAAAATGGCTCTTGGCACCACTGAGAGGTGAGTAGCAAGTCCAGTATTTCTGTTCCAATTAGCTAATGCCCCATTGTTATTGTCAACCAGTATTTCCAATACTGCTTCTCCTTCTGCTGCAATGGCCATTGTCTTTTCTGTACCGTCTGGCAGAGCAGCCTTTAGTGATGCACAGCTATGGAGCAGCTGAAATGTGATGAGTGCACCTAGCTGAAAATGCTATTTTAATCAATGCATATATTTAGATAGCTCCATGTGGCTCGTGGCTAGTGTACTGGGTAGCGTTAGTCCAGAGGGGGAAAAGGGTGTGTACTGTGAAGGGCTGAGGTCATGTCAGCCTGGCTCCATGGCTGGAAGGTTCAGGGTTGCAGACCTCACACCCTCGCTGTGGTTTCTTCCCAGAGCACAGACTTCAGGGATCACAGGTCCTCATGCCCTGCAGATGTGCTACACTGAGATCTCTACCCTCTTTCCTTTCTAGAGACAAAGGTCAGATTGTTTTCCCCTTTCCAGAGGTCTCACTATGTGGGCAGTAGGGCCGACTAGTAGGACAGTAGATTGCATCTGTACCTGGGTAACTGGTGTGATTTTTGTCAGCCTGAGACCCAAAGAAAGCTAAGTCCAAGTCAGCAACTGATGTGTGATAACCAGCTGGGTTTTGTGCTGCAAAGGGGCTACAGCAGGAGATGGGAGGGAAAGAGGGAAAGAGGGAAGGAGGGAGGCCTGGTACACATTGGCCTCTGCTCTCAGGTGGCCTGAGCCTTTGAAATCATCACCCCTACCAGGGAAGGAAAGGAAGCATCTTTCTGGTGGACGCCATGGACAGGGCATACTTTGGACCACCGGTTGCATGTGTGTGGGCTCGGAACACCACGCAGGGCAGGACAGCAGGCATGTGTGCTGGGTGTGGGAGCTGCACAATCCAGTGAGAGGCCGTGCAGAACAAGGCACTGGCTGGCATATCATGCCATCTGTGTGAAGGGTGCTTCTCCACATCTACACCCACACCCAGCATCGAGCCATGAAGCCCACTTTCTGTGCGAGTTCAAGGCTGACTCCAGGACTGAGTGCTTTCTGGGGTTCTTGCTGGAGCAGGGAAGGAAGGGGATGAGGTCCTTCCATGGGCATCCTGCTGTACTCATGGAGTTGGCTTGCAGATGGCTTTCTCTATCCTGGTCATGTAAGTCCGTGATGGACAATTCCTATGTCACTATGCAGCAACAGCAGCAATGATAATAGTTAGCAAAAGAGCAACTATTTCCTAAATGCGAATTACTGCCTAAAACAGTTCACTAAATAAAGTCATTTGTAAATCTTCAAGTGTCTTCATCTACCTACATAAATATAACAGATATGCTTAGATATAGGTGTGTCTATCTCTGTATCTATATAAAATTATATGTAGGTATTTCTGAGATCTTGTTTCTCCCTTTGAAACTCATATGAATTTCTGTTCATTTCATTGATATAATTGATAAAAATATACCAAAGGAGGTAAAGAAACCAATTATTTGCTTGTGAAAATGATATTATTACCATTATGCCAAAGAGAATCAATCTTTTCTTTTACATTTACCTTATGAAGTCATGTGGTTTTTAATGGACTCCACACAGGTGAGATTCTGAGCTTTCACCTACCACCTTAGTCATGACCAAAGGGGAGCAGACAGTTGAGCAGGTGACCCCCAGACCGGCTTTCCTGCATCTTATGTGTAGGGTCACCTTGAACAAATTCCTGAAACAACTGAGGCATTTAATCCTGGTAATCATTTCTGAACATTAACAGGTTATGGTCTAGAACTCTGTAACCTTTTGAAAAATATTGTTTACTTTTAAGAGCATTTATATTTCCCATTTTCCCCATAAAAGTTGGCATTTCTGGTCTTGTCACTGTGTTCCAGAACTTCATCTTATCCAAGCCTGGTGGGGCCCTGGGTGCTAACTATAACATTGACTTAGGTTACTAATTTGAGAGTCTTCACTAGTTTGCCCCCAGTGACCCTTAGTAACCAGCTTCTTCAGCAAATTCTTTATATGTGAAGTTGAGAGTGACAGGATTGCTTACCACAGAGCAGCCATTTGAACATAAAATTAGCTGATTTTATCACAGGGACCAATTGTTGAGCTAATTAGATGTGCAGTACTGCTGAGGAGCCAGAAACCAAAAGTGAATTTCCATCTAAACTGTGGTTTTCTGCAAAGTTGGCTGGGCTGCAGGTCCCAGGCCCGACAGTAGCCTGAGGACAAGAAAGATGGCTGAAGTTTACTGGCTTCCGTGAGGACCAGAGTGTGCAAGATGGCCCAGGGAGGAAGGTCACATCGCAAGGAGGGAAAAGCTTCATGCTGATTCTGCTGACTTGGAAGGTGCTACTTGTACTCATAGGTCTTGACAGTGGCTTTATGTCTTTGGCAAGCTGAGGATGTTGTGTAAAACATGAAGATGTTCTGATCTCCCAACGAAGTCTTTGTAATCTCCCTTAACCTTTTCATATTTAAAAAATTTTCCTCGAAGAATATCATGGTAGGACTGTTTGCTCCTGACATCAATTAGATGAGATAACTGAGTGTACTTGCTTTTGGATTATCAGTGTGGGCAGTGTGGTTCCTGAGTGAGCCCATCTTGACACAGTCTGCTCCTACTCTCATCTGAACTGTGACCTCTGGGAGGGCAGAAGGTGGTCCAGATGAGATTCTTCCATGCAGAAAATGTGTCTCTAACTCACTTAGGAATGAAATTTTTTATGTGGAATTTGAAAGACAACTAACAAATATCCAGATAGTTCTGATCACCTGATCTAGCTCTTTCCCACCTCTTCAAACTTCATGATTAGAAAAGCAGTCTTTCCTCTGAATGTTTTATGAAACAAAAGAAGAAAAGCATGGATTTTCTTTGCAGATATTTACTACACATTAAGTTCCAATAATAATAATAATACCTACTGGAGCAAATTCCAAATTATCTACTGTATCTCAAATATAAACAATATTTTAAAATCTGCCTTTGCCAGTATCTATTGATCCACTCATCTATCTACTCATCCATCCATCTACCCACCCAGGTATCCACCAGTCCATCTCTACATCCACCCTTCTATATATGGATATAGTCTATCCATATCTATATATCCTTCCTTCCATCCACCTGTACCCATCCATCTAGCCATTCAACCATACATCTACTTAATATGTTTAATATATACATGTAATCTTTAAATATTTTCTATACTTTTATCTCAAATTTCAGTTTACCTAAAATTTATCATCTATCATGTGTGTTTGTATATACTCAATTTAGTGTAATTTTAAAGTAAAATACTTAAAATGAAAGATTAAAAGCTGTATGTAATGATTGAGTTACAGCTAGCAGTCTTCAGAACAAAGGTTCAGCTGTGATTTTCTTCCCACTTAGATTATATCCAGATATTCAATGACTCCACATGCTTTCCAGTTCAACCCTAACAAATATCAAATTGTGGTCTAGCTATTCCGTGTGTGTTTGTGTGTGTGTGTAAGAGAGAGAGAGAGAGTGTGTGTGTCTGTGTGTGTGTGTGTTTTATTACCAAATAGCCTATCTGTGTCAACAGTGGTTCCACACAGGAATTAACTTTGAAATGTAAAGAAATCAAGAACTATAAAGTAGCATGTCAAAATAGTGATGGTAAAAATCCTAAGAACTGGAATTTTTATTTTTATTTTTTTGAGACAGGGTCTTGCTTTGTAGTTCAGGCTGGCCCTGAGCTTGCTATGTAGCCCAGGCAAGCCTGGAACTCAGCAATCCTCCTGCCTCTGCCTCCCAAGTGCTGGAATTACAGGCGTGAGCCACCATGCCCAGCACTGTGGTATGTGGTATTGATTGCTGGTGGGTGTGAGTCACCACGCCCAGCATTGTATGTGGTTACCGTTACCAGGGATTAAACTCAGGACCTTGCGCTTGCAAGGCAGGTGCTGGAACCACTGAGCTAAATCTCTGGCCCCAAGAACTGGAATATTTAATAGATGAGGAGAATCATGTGTGTGTGTGTGTGCATGTGTGTGCTTGATCAGAATGACATTTGGATGGTTGGCTGTGTTTTAGTTGCTGATAATCTCTTAGTCACTTACTCTCTTTAAGCCCTGAGTTAATTCTTTAGGCCACATTTCATATTACTTAAATGTGGATAACAAACTGTTCACATAACCTTATTATAGAAATTGAATGAGATTGTTTATCTGCATACTTACCTACTAGCATGCAGTAGTGTGTCCCAGTATATGTGAATCAAAGCAGAATCCCTTTAGTTTTCTGACCCAGGATGTGATTCTAACCATGCCTACCCCACTAAAAGAACCTAAGTATATTCCAGGGGTCTCTAATCGTGAAGAGCCACCATACTTGCATTGGACCTGATGACACCCTGTTAGGAGCACACACAAGGCCCTTTGTTCCTTCTAAGCATCTGTAGGCTGAACATGTGCTTTTCCCTTACCCCTCCACCTTCCTCAGCAAAATAATAAGTGTATCACCTTATCAAATATTAATTATGCACTGATTAGTTTCTAGACTTGCATTACTCTTGCTCTAAACAAAGCTATCTGAAGAAGTATCTTGTGCAGTTTGTTGCAGTAAACTGTTGCATAAATAATCCCCTATTTCTGGGAACTATTCTGACATTTCCTGCATTGAGTAAGCTCTTTGGGGGCTCCATTCGCCGAGTGTCCAGTCCGTGCTCAGCTCCTCCAGATTATCAGCAACTCTTTCTGGACCTGAGCTGGAGAGGTGTGGCAGTTGAAGAAGCCCACTCTGTGGCCCTGTTATGGAATGAATACTTATGTCCCTGCCCCACATGAATTCTTTTGTTGGTGCTCCGCCCCTGTGATGATAGTTGGCTGTGTGATTAGGGTTAGATGAGGTCACGAGGGATCAGCATCCTCATGAGAGGTGGGCCCAGAAGAGCATGTGTGCTTCCTGCTTATGTGTACAGAAAAGGCATTGGAGTACTCACTCACCCAGCATCCACAAATCTAGAGAAGAGCCTCAGAAAAAAATTGCTGGCAGCACCTAGATCCTCTGCTCTAAGCTCCAGAACTACGAGAAATAGTCTGCAGTGGAAACAAGCAGTGAAACTTTTCATAAACACAAACAGTGCTCAGTGCTGGGTGCTGCCTCCCCTGCTATCCTGACCACCTTCCACATCTGCACAGGGCAGGCAGGATCTACCCTCCTCCCGCCTCATCCATTCATATTCCCAAGATTGCCCTTGATGGGACCCTTTGAGAGTGAGTCACTGAACTATACATTCCATTCCCAGTTCCATTCGCCCCACCGTGTGAGAGCACTTGCAATCTGTCCAACGTTTCACAACTGTCAGGGTGTAATGAGTGACTCCAGAGACAGGGCAGTGGCTTCATCAGCTTTTCTAAAGGCCCTCAAATTTCAAGCCTCTGTTAAAATACAGGACGAGGAAGTCTTCCTTTCTGTCAAGAAACTGTTTCTTTGTTCCTAGGGAAATGGGTAGGCAGTACTCTGGTAGTATCCATTCTTGGTCTATTGTATTCTCAGAGCTATGATGTTTAAAACTCATAAAAAAACACCAAAAGACTCCTGATATCCCCAAACACCAAAGACCATTTATTTGCATTGGAGGACTCATGTAGTTACGGGTAAATGTCAGTTGTTCTTTTATGGTTTGAGGATTAGACAGTTCTTCATCTTTTTATTTTATTTTATTTTATTTTATTTTATTTTATTTTATTTTATTTGTATTATTGTTTAAAGATGAAAGTATGGTTTGAAATACCCAAGGAAAGTTCCTGAATAATTTGTTCATTTACCTTAGTCAAAGAGAAAAATCTCCTTCTGTATGCCTAGCAGTGGAGATAGAATTCCTCTTAGGCCCCTCTTGGAGCTTTGAGGTTGTAATTATGGGTATTATTGTGAACTCTAAATAAGAACTTGTGAAATAAATATCTTAAAAAGGCCCACTTCTTGGGAGAGAGCATCTATATTTCTATGTATGCAGCCATATAGACAGCTAGATCTTTAGCCTAATGGTTCCATTGCATCTGGGTGATTATTTTCATTTCCACTTATTACTGTGTGTTAGGCTCCCTGCATATGAGTACAGATTGCCCTTTCTTGCACTGTATTTAGAAATCTCTGCATTACCCCTGGGCATTTGTTCATTAATGGAGGGTAGGGAGAGGAGAGCTTGTAATAACAGGCTTTACATAGTGAGCTGCCCATCCACACTGGGGTCACAAGTGAAAAATCTTGTTTATGTCACTGCCCTCTGGTGGTAGCAAGGCTTCATGGCAGTGTCGGGGAAGTGCCTGGGGTGGGGGCTCCGGCCTGCAGAGGCAGACAGGGAGGAGCAAGGCAGACAGGAGCTTGACAGGAGTTTGCCTTTGCTGCTTTCCATTCAGGTTTGTCGCAGCCCCCTAGGGTTCTGCTTACTGGCCAGCAGGGTGAGAGACAAAAGTGTTCTTGGGAATGCCAAGGAGATATTTTGATTTCAGGGAAGGTACAGACACAAAATACTCCTAACCAGTACCAAGTGGTTTGGGAACAAATTCAAATTCCCTGCGGGCCACATTCCTCTTCTTCCTTAAAGGGCAGTATGGGACAGTCGGTGGCTCCGTGCACAAAGTGATTTCAGGATGGATGCAGATGAAGCTATGACATTTTCATTGTGATGTGTATATCTTTAACATGTAGCAGAAAAACTTCAGAGAGTGTTTGAAAGTCAGTGTTTTGGGAACATTTCTGCTGAGGTGAAGACCAGAAACAGTCTCCCCACTGCTGGCTCCCACATGTCCTTCGCAGGGACACACCTTCTGGGAGAGTGAGGGTGATGTGGGCATGTGACTGTGGCTATGCTTGCGGTAACAACGTTGGATTTCCAGCCTATCTGAGCCTGGCTTCACTTTTTTGAATAGGGTAGCAGCAGCTGCCTTTTGGGGTGTTCAGTGATACAACGTGCTATGTATATAACATTCTGGTGCTCAGTGTTCATCTCCCCACACCCCAGGACCATTTTCAGGGCCCCTCCCTCCATGTTCCCATCATGCTCTGTTTGCCACATCACTGCTGAGGTAAGTTTCTGGATTTCTCAGTAAATACAACCTTCCTAGCTTTACATCTTTTTTTTTAATTGAATTCTTTATTGGTACAATTTATATACATATCAAAATCATGTATAACATTGGGGAATTTGTACCAGTATATGACAAAAGTTAATTCTCATTTTTACCCATATCCCTACCCACCCCCACCTCCTCACCCGCTTTATACATGCTCTTTTATTTTCTTTCTGTATTATATTTATTCCTTCCCCTCATCACATCTTTTGCCACACTCCATGCAGTGCATGGCACAAAGCAGGCACTCTGGGATTGTTTGTCATATGAACCAAACCTGTGCCCAGGGTAATTATATTCATTTCCCCTCACCCAACACATCACGTGTCAGACTAGGATGCAGGTCTTCCCTTATCTCACTGGGTCACCTGGATGGGTAACAGAACCTTTCTGTTCAGGTCCTGCCTGTAGCTTCAAGCAGGAAGGAGAAAGAGCCACAGTGCCCA
The DNA here is from genome assembly GCA_004025085.1 of Thryonomys swinderianus. NCBI lineage: Eukaryota > Metazoa > Chordata > Mammalia > Rodentia > Thryonomyidae > Thryonomys > Thryonomys swinderianus. The sequence goes on along the minus strand of PVIC010026323.1, from coordinate 14,436 downwards.
GGGTCTGTTTGGCATTAATGCCACCTCTTACCAGCTCATATATAGATGTATTATCATTAGTTTCAGCGGAAGAGAAATGGAAAGCAGTGGAAACATTGTAAATGCAGCATTGCAGCTGGGATGGGATCTATTTTAGAGCCAACAAAGGTCCTTTGTTGTTCGAGCAGGTAGATTTATAAGGCTTGCCCTGGTTTAGTCTATATAAAATGGCCCTGGGAATGATACGATCAGAGAAACCACCGAGAGGCGGGGGGGGGGGGGGGGGGGGGGGGTGTGCAGGAGCCCTTTCATTTTAGTGGCAAGAGCTTGAACCGGGGTTTGTTGTTTCCTACGGAGGCAGTGCGGTTTGCCTTTACAGTTCCCCTTGATTTGTCTCTGCGTGGTTCTGGCCTCTCCAACTGGCCCAGACAGCGCTTCCCGGCCGGTCCCTAAATGGCTACAGAACGCGGCTCATGTCTCCGCTGGGGAGGCGATGCTCATTTAGGGCTCAGGGAGATCAGAGCTTTCATGTTTGCCACGAGAGCCGAAGAGCCTCACGCACCTCGGGCAGCCGAGATGAAAGGACATTTGTGTTTGTGCATGTGTGTTTGGAGCTTAAAGGACAGGGAAAAGAAAGAAAATAGATGTTACCGCTCAGCACTCACTTCAAAATGTGACTCACTGCCTCTGGTGGGACCATTTAACTCCGATGGCGGCGCCCCACCCCCCGGCGCCCCGCAGCGCTCCCCACCCCCGTCCCTTGCACAGCGGCCCTTGTGACATCTGTTCTGGGCACCACCGTCTTCCCGTTGCCATGGCAGCGGTGGAAAGAGCCTGCCCATTGGCTGCGATCGGAGGAGGAAGAAAGGTCTGCAGTGTCCGGGTCGCTTGCCCGCCCCGAGGTGCAGTCCGCTGCCCAGAGGTGCAGTCAGCATCTCTGGGCCGGGTCACCCCGAGGGGCCCGCGGGGCCCGCCCCCCGCAGCTGTGCATCCCTGGCTCGCGGGAGGAGCGGAGTTCAATGTCATTAGCTTTTCCCTCGAGTGGGAAGGTGTGAAGGACAAAGCAGAGAGCACCAGGGGAGCAGCCTCCTGTCCTTCACCTTGGAATTCTCGGAGCTCTTTCTTATGTCGCGTGTGGACTGGAAACCCCACAGTAACACTCCTGCGTGGCTTGAAGCCGGGGATGGTGAGGCCGTGCCCGAGCTAAGCTATCTGATCCCCACTGCCTGACCAGAGCCTTGTCTGCAAAGCCAAGAGGACAGTGTTCCACTGTGGAACTGTGTGCCAGAACCTAACTGCTTTGAACATTATTCTGCTCGTGCAGGCCCCACTGCTCGTGCAACGGGAAACACTCTTTGGGTCCCAGAGCTGCAGAATCCCCCTATCTTGACCCCACGGCCCAGTGAACAGTGACCCCAGACACGCATTTGGCCAGGCAGGTATGAGAAAGCGCGCTGAGGAAGTGTGGGCGCCTGCCTCACCTTCCCTCTGCTGATGTGAAGGGGGCTCTACCTTGCTCCACCCAGAGTCCTTCATCCTCACAGCCAGGAAGCACTCAGAATTTTTTTTTTTGAGGGGAGGGGGCATCCCTGAGCATAGGTCCTCAGGGTTGGGGGTAAGGAAAGAACTTTCCCAAACATTTGCCCCTCAATTCCTCAGGAGAGCTTCTGAGGCTCCTTGCTCTAATCTCTGCAGCACACGAGATGGAAGTTATGGCACAGCTGTGGGTGGGCCAGCCTGGACACTGTTCCCTGCTCTCTGGCACAGCCAGCAATCAGTCACAGGGCTCTTCACGAGGCCTGGGGGGGGGGGGCACTGAGCAGTGGTAGGAGCCCCATGGTGAAGATCCTGCCTCCTGCCTTCCCTGACTCTTTATCCTTCCTATTTCCTGTCTTCTACCAAGGTGTTGTTAACATTTACTCTGCCAAGATTGGTGCTAATGATTGAGGAATATTTGTGGCAGAAACATATTTACAAAACAAAAGCTTTACAAAATGGAAAGGTTTAGCAGGAAAGAATAATGATTATGAAAAACAAAGGGTTTAGAGATAATCCTGCCAAAAATACTTACTTTAATTAAACACTAATATTTTTTTTTCCACACAAAAAGTGTAGGATGCTTTCAGAAATCCATAGTTTAACATCCCAGTATTGGCAGCACAACTGAGGTGGAAAAGACAGTATGCTCTTATTTAAGTGGAGAGCCCTAATGGAGCTCAGCCTTTTGTTGTCCAGTGTTGCCTTTTTGTTGTAGATCCCAGAATTGTATCTCATGCTATAAGTTACAGGTCTAAGCGTATTTACACATTAAATGCCTACGTGGTTTTTAGCACTGTGTGTGTGTGTGTGTGAGAGAGAGACAGAGACAGAGAGACAGAGAGACAGAGAAAGGGCCAGAAAGAGAACACATTTCTTTCAAATCAATTATTTGTAGGCAGGACTAGGTAACCTAAAGGCCCTTGTAAGAAACTTACTGTTTAGACTCTAGATGTTGCCAACAGAATCCGAAGTGAAATGGGAATTAATGCCTTTCTAATAGTAGACTTAGGCATTCTTTTCTACGTATAGTTTCCTTTCTCTGGGAATGGGCGTGAGTCAGACCTTGATCACTATTCACAGGCACAGCCAGGAAAACAGGGTATAGAGCACCAAACCCAAGAGCAAGTTGACCTTGCTGTGTTACAAGACAGCTTCACCCTACTGTAGGGTGGGCAAGGGGGTGGAAATGAAGGATTAAGTTGTGTCATGTACTGGTACAAATTCTCATTGTTGAGTGTGATCGTGATATAATGGGCCAATAAAATCAATTTCAAAAAAAGACAGGCTCCATCGGTAGTTGCCTGTGTAAAAGGTAAACCCCTGACCCCATTGTGAGACCTCTGCCCTGTGGAAATAAAGCTCACTGCCACTGAGCCAACAGCTCCATAGTCTTGGTCACATCTGTGATGAGTGCAGAAAGGCGCCTGCTGTTTGGCCATGAAGCCATGTCAGGTCTCACACGTGGACTCAGGCGCCTCTGCTTCTGGAGGGTTACTCTCTCTGGTTAGGATATTGTCAGGTTTTCCTGATAGTGTCATCTGCTTGGGAGTTTCTGTCTTGAGCCTTAGACCCACTCTCTTCTCTCCACCCCTGCCCCCAGCCATACTGGGACCACTGCACAGTCTGCTCAACTGGCCCTGGAGCAGCCACCTTCAGGAGTGTCACTGGAGCTTCATCCCATGCAACATGGTGGCCTGCTGTCTGCTCTGCAGTGCGTAGAGTGGTCCCCACACTGGTGTAGTATTTCTGGTAAAGACTAATGAGACTCAGAAACAAGAGAGGCAAATTAGGTGGCCTGGCCAATCAGAGACTAGAAAAGTAAGTAAAAGGTAAGAGAAATAAACCAAAGTGTCAGTCCAGGATCAGCAGAAGGAACCAACATGTTTCTGTGGTAGAAAAAGCAAACAGGATGTGCGAGGGCTCAGGCCAGAGGAGAATTCAATGCAGGCAGGAGCCGCTGCACACAGCTGAATGTGAAAGGACCCTGAGAAGTGGCCTCAGAGAAAGAAATGGGAGCCTAAAGTAAAAAGGGGTCAATAATAATGGGGTCCTGGTAGGAAATAAGCCATATTTTAGGGTTGAGAGAACCCCATGGAGCGGTCCCCAAGAACCCCAAGAAGTGCTACTACTGTGTGGTGAGAGCCTCTAACAGTCGCAAGGAACTGGAATGATGCTTCAGTGACTCACCCCTTCTTTTTAGGAAAATAATTTCCTAATCTGCAGAATTGAGCTAGTAGCCCTTGCCCTTGCTTGCTAACACTGTAAGCTGTTGGGGGGATCAAGGGAGATTAGTAGTGTGCAGAGGGTTGTAATCTAGAAAATGATTTCCAAGTGCAAGGCTTAGCAGAGCAGGGTCACGGGTACGCAGGACCAGCAAGCTCCCGATTTCCGCCCACTGTGTTCTTCAGCCGAGGAAAGACTCAACACTTTGTTCTCTTTCACTTTTTACTCACTGTGGTTAGATTTGGTTCTTAGGAGCCAAGAAGACTTTCTAGCAGAGACAAAGCTGAGGATGGATGGCTGAGATAAAAATGTAGGTGATCTCTTTCATGGTACCCAAAATTATCACAGGGGTCCCAGTTTCTCTGGCCCCTGCGCATAAGGGTAAGTGAGAGTCACAATTCGGTCACTCAGCAAGGGCCAGCATGTGAGGTAAATCTGTGAAACTCTCCTGCCACTGCCAGCACAGAGGCAAGCCCCTTCCTGCAGCTTTGCTGAATAAATAGCTCTCCCAGCTCTCCCAGCGATGGAGTTTGGATCATAGATGACCTTAATTTCTCACTCAGGTCCTGTACAGGCCACTGTCATGTGGAATCTGTTTAAAGTCAGGGTAGACAGACAACACAAATGAAATGGGTTCAGCATTCTGTTCCCTGCATTCAAATTTCTACATGTTGGCGTTTCCCCCTTAAAGCCACAGGAACTTCACTGCAGGCTGCCAGAGGCTGGTGGAGGAGCAAAAGAGCTGAGGAGCCTCTCGCGATCTTGTCCAACTTCACCCAGGCCTCAGTTCTCTCCTCTCTGTGGCCCTAGCTTGATGGTAGTAGCGAACCCCGCATTTCCTGTCCCCTACGGCCTGAGAATGCTGCCAGAGACACAGCGCAGGAGTTTGTGGCCACCAGATACTAAGGACCACAGTGGCCTGTTTCTGGTGGGGCCTGCATAGTTCTCCATCCTCCTGAAGCCATCCGGAAGGCCAGGCCCTTTCCAGGTCAGTGAGCCCAGGTTGCAGAGTTGGACTCTTGTGGTTGGAAAGGAGCTGTGTCCCGACTGCTGCTACTGCAGCAAGCCTGGGAGGCATCCAATTGGGAATAATTATACCTACTCGACAAACAGGGTGTGATTCCGTGCGGTTCTCAGTTTCACCAAGTACCTGCATGTGGGGGATGCTGGTGCTGAAGAAACCTGGACACAGAGTCACCTCTACCTGCATGCATGGCTCCTGGAGCTGGGAAATTTGTTTGGCATCTGTTTCTCTCTCTCTGCCTCGTTCTGCCTGTCTTTGCTTGAACAGCAGTTCTCAGGAGGTGACAGATGTCACTGGCCCTGCGAAGGAAGCCAGCCCAGAGTGCTGGCTCTGTAAAGGTTCTGCAGATAAGATGGCAGGGCTGAGCCAAAGGCAGGGCTGACTATGTGTTGGGCCCTGTGGACTCCACAATACCACCCAGCCCTGCAGAATTAGACTCTTCAGGGGAGAGGCCAAGGAAGGTGACATTTTTAAAACGCCCCAAATGATTTTGGTACAGAACTCAGTTTGGGAACCTCACAGTGAAGGCCCTTGGGCCTTTGTCCTGGGCATCACACAAGTTACCTGTCTGAGCCTGAATAATGGAAGTGCTGTGCCTCAGTTTTTTAATCTCTAAAATGGGCATAATCATATGTACCTCAGAGGAATGTGAGATCCCATGTGCCAAGCTCTGGGTCTGCAGTTTGAGGTGTCTTGCTCAGTGTCTGATGACTTGTCCCCCACTGCCTGCTCTTTTTGTGCTAGCACACTATGTCCAGTTCATATTGAAGGTGTCAGGTCTATCAGTGATTGGCACACATGAGGTAAATGATCTGCTGGGAATCAGTCCAGAGCACTCGCTGCCACTGAGGCAGTACATGCTAGCTAAGGAGTATTTGTAACTGTTGCCCAGCAGTGACATCCTCCACTCAAAGGTTGGAGCTTTCAGCTATAGCTGAGGACTTTAGGAAAGAGTAAGCCTCTTGTGCTGTGTGTTACAGCTGGGTCTGTGAGTGCCTGGCGTTAAAATGTCTGCTTGGTGATTGCTGTGCAGGAGCTAAGTGGAGGCACCAGTCTTTCTGCTCTTGCCTTCTCTTCACCGGGAAGGAGACTTTAGGCTCTTCAGTTTCCATCCTCTTACAGGTATGACCTTGAGCTGGGATTCTCAAGCTTACCCAGCCTCAGGACTTCTTCCATTACTCAGGAACCTCCACAGATTTTTGTTTGATATTTCATGTAAGACACTGAAATGGGAGATCTCTGAAGGCCAGGCATAGCGTGAGCCATCAGAGTGATAACGTCATCATGCTCCCGGAGCTCCCGGGCAGCTCCACCTGCCCTCCTTACTGGGTGTAAGAGGAAACATATCTAGCATTTTGGGAAATAGCTGGAACATTGCAGGCTTCAGAAAAGATCTTGGAGCCCCCAGGGCTCCCTGAGGCCCACCGGCCTGTCAGGTGTGTAGGTTCTGCCTACCACATTGTTCTGTTTCACAGAGAAGCCCAGGGTCAAGGCTAAAAACATTGAGTCATCCCTGGGAAAGAACCCCAGCAGAAGCCTGAGTCCCACCCAGCTCCCTAGTTTACAGACAGGAGCCTGAGCCCCAGGTACTCCAAGTTCACACAGCTCAGATGCTGAGCCAAATGGGTAGCCTAGAGCTCTGCCGGTTCTTGTCCTTGGGCATCATTTCATGACTCCGGCCAGACTCAGCCTTTGCTGAGGATAGCTCGGTTCTGACCCCAGATCTCCTGTGTAGTATGGGCAGGTTTCTTGACTTCTCTGGCCTTGACTTCCTCATATAAAATTCACATAATAACAAATATCTGCCTCATAGGCTTTCTGGGAAAAGCAAGTAAGATAATGTGTGGAAAGGGTCTGGCACCTGGCACTTTGCACAAGCACGTGCACGTGTGCATGTGCGCGTACACACACACACACACACACACGCTCTTGGAGAGCTGTGTTCTAATACAAGTGCAATCACTACTCCTAGATGTTACCACCCACTTTCCCCTCTTACAGTCTTGATGGTTCCCTGGCTGGCTGAGCCACACTGCAGAGAACTGCCCAGTGGCAAGCACCTCCCTGTCTGTTTCCCATAGGTGTAGGTTAGAGCTGACACGGGACATAATTAGTCACACGTCAGACCCAACAATCCATGCTGCATGTCACGCAGGAGTGATCAGTGTTTCCAAGGTGGTATGAAACTTCATAATGAGCCAACGGATAGTATTATTACAGCTGAGTAAACTGAAGCCTGATTTATGATGATTAAAATTTTCTTCTAGCATATGTTTTTCTTCTTTTTTCTCCCAAAGTGGAATATGTGTGTCTGCAGCACCATCCATTTGCAAATTGCATTCTCAAACCACTCCTTCATCTTCTATTGGTCAGGCCATGGGAGAGCACAGTGACAGGAAGTGGCCCATTCTCCCGGCTTCACAAACAGAACTGGAGCATTTTGCTCTTTGAGGTGATTCCCCCATGGCTGATAGATTGCTGCCACAAATTTTTAATATTACTAAAACAGTATACTTCAATATGAAGACTTCATAAACAAACAACAAATTAAAAAAAAACAGATTAAAAATGTCCTATAAATAACTATAGTTCTGTGCATCCAGCCAAATGGGATAATCTGCACTTTCTGGGCCCTGCTATCTCAGATCCTGTTCAGACATATGTGGTATCAATAATGAATGAATAAAGTGATTCATCCTCCGTCTTGCTGAGTCTCTCTGGGAGATACTGCTTGTGGCTCTTGTTTACCCAAAGATCACTTTGAAGACAGAGTGCTCTGTAGTCCCAAGTAGCAGCGTCTGGCCTAGCATTGACAGTGATCCTTATCTTTGGCCACAGGACTGGAGTTTCTCCCTCTTGCCTGGGTGGTAGCATGTCTCACCCAAAAGATGCAGCAGCAAGAAGGCCAAGGCTGTCCTCCACACCCTGTACTCCCAGCTGTGGAATCAAGACAAGAGCTTTCTTCTTTCTGATCTTCCTCTACCCATCTGTGCAGTGATCTGTCTCTTCTGTTGGCCCACAGAATGGTGTGGATCCCTTCCACCCTCAGGCTCACACAGCAGTCCCATCCGTGCTCCTGAGGGTGGGAGCGTGATGCACGGAATAGAACAGTTGTGTAGCAGCTGAGCTCACTGCAGCGGGCCTAGGTGGGTGTGATCTCAGGTTCCTGTCAGGGTAGCTCTGTCTGCCAAGACCTCTGCCTTTCCTGTGCCTGACTGCACCACTCTTGTACCTCTGACTTACTGCCATGGACACCTTTATTAGTTATCTGCCACTGCATAACAAACATAATAGCTTAAAATAAAAGTAATTTCTCCTGATCCAGCAGGGCATCTGGAGTGTTTGCTGACTTTTCCTGGGCTCACTCATGTGACTTCATTTAGAAGCTGGGCTCAGTTGGGACACATAGTTCTCTGGACCTTTCTGTTCCTCTTCACAGGGGTCAGCATGGGCTCAGGGGAGGTGGTAGCAGCATCCCAAGACCACTGTGGGCTCCTCATCCTCTGCTTCCTTTGCTGCTGTTCTGCTGGCTACTGAAAGTCATTATTCAAGTCCAGAGTTCATGGGGGACTGTGGCACCAGGAGCCATGATTCACAGAGGCATTCACAGCACCCCTAAAATGCATGGGCAGCCTGAAAGTTAAGACATTGTTTTCTATGTCAGCTCCATCTCTAAGGAAGTGTGTGGTCATGGGCTGCATTGCCCTCATGTATAAAGGCAGGCTCTTGGGCTAGAAACTCCAGAGTGCATATACATGAACACATGTGCATGCATACACAAACATGCACACACATGCTTCTACCTTCCATATAGCATGGAAATAAATATGACTGAAAGTATCCTGAATGTGATAGAGGACTATAAAAACTAAATACAGTCTAATAATGTTTATATTCACATTTTTAGAAACTGTGATGGAATTTTAAGCATAAGCATTAAAATATAGACAACTAAAAAGAGTCACATTTTAAGAAGTTCCCTCTTCAGGTTTCCATTTTTTTCTGGTGTTTTAAGTTCATACTAAAAAAGTTTGGCCAATCACACTGTGTTTTCAGAAGGCGAAGCTTAACAGGAAAGAACCAATGGGAGGTCAGTTTGACTATTTGGTTACTGCCTTTGTTCAGCATGGGGCCCTCTGGCTAACAAGGAGTCTCTCTTCGCTCTTGCCATTTGGCAGCCTTGTCTGGTATAGTCATAATGCTGCCATCTTCTTAGGATTCTTCTTTATTTGCCTGCCTCACCATGTTGTGTTCGTGTCTACATGTTTGCATTAGGGAAATACTAAGGTGAGCACATCCTCAATGTCCCAAGCCTGAGAGGCTTTCTAGGGAACTCAGCCATCCATGGACCCCTTCCTTTTGACATGTGGATGGGGACAAAATGACTTGAGCTCCTATCCTCAGTAAATGTAGTCTCATTCCCAACCAGTCCTTTGTGTGTCCTCTGAAAACAAGTCTTGGAAAGATGAGACTGAAGATTCAGAATCACTCTCACTCGGGTGGTCAGCTTTGCATTCGGTATTGACCTCACATCCCTCTCATGGCTTATGAGTCATTCCTCATAGGCTGCTGGCTTTTGCTCTTCCAAGCCCTAACTCCTCCCTAACACACATGTAGGACACTCTAGCATTAATGAGTCTCATGCTATTGTGAAAATAAACAAAGACCATCGGTGGAGACAAGCAATAACTCTTGATTCAGAGCTTGCTGTAACAAGGGAGTTGGCCACCTTTACTTGCATTTGGAGAAACTCAAAGACAGGCAGAGGAGTGAGACACTTTATAATGTGAAAAAGGGGATTGTACCCAAGTAAGCACTGTGTTGTGGTTAGGACCTGGAATGTCCCCCCAAATCCTGTGTGCTCAGAGACAGGGCTTTTGGAAGGTGAATGAATCACGGAGGTGTTGTACTCATCAATGGACTCATCCATGGATAAGTTCAGATCTAAATGTGCTATTAGAAAGTAGGGTCTGGTTGGAAGAAGTAGTCACTGGGGCAGGATGTGGAAGTTTATATCCCCCTCACCCTGCCCACCAGCCTCTGGCAACCATGATGTGAGCAGCTGTCTTCTGCCAGGCCCCTCTGCCATGCTGTGTCTGCCTTGGAGCCACCTGAGTATAGACTGTAACCGGGAGCCATAATAAGCCTCTCCTTCTTTAATTTGCAGGGCCAGGTATTGTGCTCAGTGAAAGAAAGTGACTAAGTCACCTGCCTGGAGGCTGTCGGCATGGGAGAATGGAGGCACATAATCTCTACTGTGATGCATTGGAAATCAGTTTGGCTTACTTTAGACAGGCCTAACTTGGAAGCTGGAGCACATTTAGGGAAGGCTGTCAGTTACTAATCCTAGCCACTGGAGGCCAACTGCTGTAGGGGTTGTTGTATGGCTATTGCAAGGGCCACAACAGTGGCCTGGTGGCTTTCTAGGCTGGTAGCTATGGGATGTGGAGCTAAGTTCTATTTTCATACTGAGTCAGGCCATGGTCCATTTGCATGTGAAGTCTTTGAATGGAAGGAGCTAATCTTTTTTCTTACTTCTTTGCACAGAGTCCCTTCCTGGAGACCACACTTCTATGATGTATTGTCCTGGCACCTTCACCCTCCTCAAAACACTTATTCCCCTTTACAGTGATCACTGATGGCTTTGTCTGCTTCCAGTCCAAAAGCTGGTGGAGGGCAGCTCTGTCCTACTCCTCATCACTGCCTCTGTAGGCTCTCGAGCAATGTCTGCCCCCATCAGCTTACAGTTAAACAATAGATGATTGGCAAATATCGGGCACAGCCCCATTTATGTCCTATTTTCCACCTTCTCATCCATATTTATTCCTCTGTATGGGTGTTTACATCTGGTTACCCCACTTTGATTTCCAAATTCAGATGTTTCAGACTAAACTTTGGTCTTTTTCCAAGCCGATTTTCCCACCCTGGGATGTCTCCATTTTCTAAAGTCCCACTCATCTCCTGAATGTTCTTCATCCCCTCCAGCATCTTGGTCTCAGGAAGTCTGCATTATTTTCTTTTTGTTCTCCTCTCCATCATTTGGCAGGTGTCCTGGCATGGGTCTGACCCAGGCCTCAGTTGGTCAGCTTCATTCTCCCCTGTTGGGTCCCTCCTTTGCACTGCTCCAAGGTTCTGACTCTGGCGGAAACCTTTGCAAGGTCTTGTGCTGCTTAGCCTGGCCTGAGACCTGGGGGTTACACCTTCAAGCAGTTAGTCTACAGTGCCCACTGCTCCTTGATGTGCCCTGACTCTTGTGTCAGATGGTTCCAGGGCCCATTTCCAGGGCCTGAGTCTCCCTTCCCTCTTCCACAGTTTTGCCCACCATGCTAGCCTAGATGACTGTTGCACACTGCCTCATCTCTCTCCCATGGGAGCCATGCACATACCCTGTGTTGCAGGCATCGGTGCAGACATTTTCTCTTGCTGAACTCAGCTTGCCAAAAGGCACATGCTAAACATACACAGAATAAAGAACAAATGGGGGCATTTGTTCTCTAAATGGGCTCATCTAAATGTGTGCATTAGAAGAGCCCTGCATGTAAAACGGACTCATTCTGGGATGGATTGGGATTGGTGAATTCAGGCCTGCAGCTGCGAGTAAACTTGTGAATCATGAGATTATGTGGACAGAAGGTGAAAAGCCATGTCTGGACCCTCAGCACGAATTGACGTCTTCCCTTTGGAGTTCTAGCAGATCACTTTGTATAGAAAGTCTAGAGACCCCTTCTCAGAGGTCCCTCCTTCATGGCCTGTACCAGCCACATGGTTAAATGCCCATTTTCCAGCTTCAGTCCAGAGATAGTTGGTTTCTCTATTGTAGAAGTTCCATTCATTCTACCAAGACACCTAAAATACTCATGATTTTCCCTGCTCGTTGACACTCTGCCATCATGACTGTCCTGGAAAGAGTTGTAGGTTGCCACAATGGTGACCAACAAGTAACTGGATCTTGTGAGGTGTGCCAAGGATGAGTCAGGTGGGCCTGCACGCCAACTTCAGAGACTAGTGCAGAGGAAAAGATGGAAGTGCCACCCCATGGTTCATGCCTCTGGAAAAGGCCCACCAGCTTAGTATGTTGGTTCTTGGATTTCCACGTTGGATAAAGGAAACAGTACTCAGAGGAGGCCAGCACCAGGCGGAATGCCGCCTGGGAAACTGGAATAAGACATCCTGGCCACTCACCATAGTCAGCCTGGCAGGAAAGGTCAGCAGAATTAACAGTGATGTTATTTTCAATCTAAACATGATTTAACTTGTATGCAGGATCACTAGAAAAAGCCAAAACTTTCTGTGAAAGCCCAGTATCATAAAATGTCTTTATAGGGAAGATGATTAAATGACTCCCATGCAGGCAATGTGAGAACACTTGCATTGGGTTTGGAGATTGTTACACAGGAGTCCGTCTTGCACTTTCTTGTGCATACCAGCCAGCTGGGGTCGTGATAGAATGCAGATTTGGATCCCAGACGTCTCAGGAAGAGGACTCCAGGTTGGGATTTCTACAGGAGGCCCAGAGAGAGGCCCAGGTTTCAGGGCTACAGGCACTGTACCTGTAGACAGTCACATTTGAGAGAAAAGAACCTGACTGTGTGGTGTTTGACTTGATAGATGAGCACGGAGCTGACTTCCAAAGCTATGACTTCAGTGTTCATGAGCCAAGCCACTCAGATTACTAAATAAAACAGCAGAAAGTATGGGAGTTTAGAGGAGGGAGAAAAATGAGCTTCACAACACAGCTTCCCATTTCCTGATTCATCTTCAGGCGTCAGCTCTCCTGTTGGCTAGTGCTGATGCCCAGAAAATACTCAACAACAGAGTTGCAGCACAGTTGGGCAAGAGGGAGATCTTGTAGTGTTCACTGAGCAAATGCTTCTTGAGCCCAGAACTGTCCTTATGTGTGGAAACATGCAGACCAGAAGACATGAGAGGCTGTGCTTGCATGTATGCATGTGCTATACCCTGCAAAATGTGTTTGCTGGTATGTAAGCGAACAGGTCTCGATTTGGAAAGTTTGCACTGGGATGGTAAGCACAGCCCAGGGCAGGGCAGTGGGCTGGAGTGAGCAGCGAGTGGGGGGACAGCAGGGGGCCATCATGGCTGTGTTGCTTCTAACAGATCGCTTTAATTTCGGAGCAAGAGCGATCTGAAGAGCTGGCTTATCAACGTGTCGGAGATTGCAGTTGCAATTTGCTGGTTAGTCTCTGTTCTTTGACTGCTTTCCTGAAGTGCCATTTTGTCTCAGTAAAATGCTCCCTAAAAATACTCAAATATTTTTAGTTGTGGAGTACAAATCAGATTGAGCTGCACATTTCCCTGGTGAGCAAAAGTGATGAGTTTGTGTTCATTAACTCGAGGCCATCTGGTGCAGACACACTGCAGTCTGTGAATCAAACGTGCATCAAACTCCAGGGATCAGAACGCGCGCCAGACCCAGTGTTTTGGAGAGTCAACAACAACCAGAGGGAGAACGAGGTCTCGGGTATCTTTTTCTTTTATTTTTAAAAATTGGTTCTGCCTTGCAGTATATCAGAGCCTTCCGTGCCACTCAGCTGGTGGGCCACATTGCCTGCCTTCATTGCCCATCTGAATGGTCTTTGGGGTGTGCTTCCACCATGGCAGTCCTTGTACCGGTACTGTCTCCGAGTGAGGTGGGAGGAGGCGGGACAAGCACAACACTCCCTTTCTTTGCATTTGCCTGTGACTGCAGGCTGCAGCAGGAGACGTGCCCACATTCTACCTCAAGACAAAGCATTTAGAAGCAGAGCTGTACCGCAGGTAGCTGGCAGGCTGCGTACGTCCTCAGAACTGCCTTCCACAGAGAGCTGAGTTCTTGAGGAGAGAAGGCTAAGCCCAGCTCAAGGCTAAGAAAAAGCCCAGCAGTAGCAGCAGTGGTGGCGGCGGCGGCAGCAAGCTTTCTGCTTCATGCATCTGCCAAAATATGAGTAAATAAAAGTGATGGCTCTATTGACCCATGACTGATGGGAGAGGAATGTGGCAGGAAGGGAAGCTTCATGGATGTGCATCCCTCAGAGGCGGTGGCTCCTGACTGGAACCGAAGGCTTGTGTTTCCTTGTCAGTGGTCAGCCATGCAAAGTGAGGTGCTGACTTTTCTGTGAGTCCATGGAATTCCTGTGCAGCCAGGTGCTGTTTCTGCAGGACACCAGGCATGTCTGTTGGAAGAAGGTGCCGTGGACGGGCCACAGATGGAAGGAGGATGAGAAGCCGATTCTCACTGTCACCGCACTTGCCTACCACCCACCATCCCCCATTCAGTGTGCACTATTTTCTATGTTCTGTGATGCCATGCAGATGACAGGCTTCTGCTGCGAAAGGTCTTCAAATCTGTACAGACAAAAGCAAATATAAATGAGTGAACGGCTATTTTTCTATGTCTTAGAATATGCTGTGTAGGAAGCACATTAGGAAACGATTTCAAAAATACAAAGAAGCTGGGCATGGTGGCACATGCCTATAATCCCAGCACTCGGGAGGCAGAGACAGGAGGATTGCTGAGTTCAAGGCTTGCCTGGGCTACATAGTGAGCTCAGGGCCAGCCTGAACTACAAAGTGAGACCCTGTCTCAAAAAAAAAAAAAAAAAAAAAAAAAAAAAAAAAAAAAAAAAAAAAAAAAAAAAAAAAAAAAAAAAAAAAAAAAAAAAAAAAAAAAAAAA
>PVIC010026322.1:0-16102 GCA_004025085.1 Thryonomys swinderianus | reverse complement strand
GATGCCTTACATAAAAGGACCGCCCTGCTCTCTGTGTTCAGAAGAAGAAAAATGTGTAGACAAGCTCTGCCGTAAGCAAAATAGAAACCAATTCATAACATTCTATTTGGATAGCAATGTTATCATGAATTTATTATTTTTTTAAATATGGCCCCCTGGTTTAAAATGTATGGATAATATTTAATTTCTTCTGACAGTATGAATTATTTATCATAAATTATATTTAATTGCTTCTATATGGCAGTACAAATTGTTTATTGTAAATTTTCATATCAAAGTTCAGATGATCCTTCACATCTTCACTATTCTCCTTCTAAGCTAAAGGACAGAAAGAAATGAGATACAGGGGACAGAGATTTAGCTCAGTTGTTCCAGCGCCCGCCTGGCAAGCATAAGGTCCTGAGTTGGATCCCAGTAACCACATACAATAATGGCCAGGTGTGGTGGCTCACGCCTGTCATCCCAGCACTTGGGAGGCAGAGGCAGGATTGCTGAGTTTGAGGCTTGCCTGGGCTACATAGTGAGCTCAGGGTCAGCCTGAACTACAAAGCGAGACCCTGTCCCACCTATGACTCCATAAACCTTTGAGAGGACATTTAGACTCAAGCTGTAACATCGAGCAAAGCTACAACACTTGGGCACATCAAATTAGAATCCCTAATGACATGGGTTTACTGCCACTGTATTTAAAATACACTTCCTAATAAATCTGACTGCTTTACAAAAATATAAATGTTTTGACTCAGCAATCTGCTACTCAGGAATTTTACAAAATACTTTTGTTATTTCCAATAGTTTAATGACTCACTCAAGCTTTCTGTGAAAATCAAGTTCCCTGTAGGACAAATGCAAATCTTGTTCTTTTAATTTTTACAACCACTATTTATTTTACTAGTAGTAACAGGTAACTGATTCTCCAAGACAGTGTTGAACATTAACTGTAATAGTGGATACTATTCTCTTATTACTGACTTTTAAGGCAATATTTCAAAAATGTGCATGTTTACTGTAGACTCTTTTAACTCACCAGGTTATGGAAGTATCTCTTTTCCTAATTACGCTAAAAATTTTTAACTTGGATGAGTGTTTAAGTATAGTGGTTTTTCTGTACTTATTAAAATGATCCTAAGTATCCTTAAGTATCTGAATGTTGTAAATTATACCAAAAGAGTTCTAAAGCCACCTAGTCATACTGTACAACCTCAAACGGTATCAGAAGTTATGTGTTGAATCAGTAATCCAGTACTGCACTGGAAATTCTTTGTGAAGCACATTTAATATTTTATCATAAGTATATTAAGGAAATTATGAGATTTACTTAGATTGATTTATTTCATTCATAAATAAGAACATTAATTATAGTTCCAGATTGTCCTATTAGAGTAAAATTAATAGAAAGCATTGACTAACTGCAATGTGAACTGAATGTGAAAGTGAAAATGCTATTAGGAATATGTAAAGGCATATTTTAAATATGCACATCAGTCACTGAAAGATTAAAGTTCACTGTACATTTTGCAAATCTGAGTCTTTAAATTGCTAACTGAACTTTAACTGGACTTCATTGTAATTTAATTTTTAACAGAAACCAAAAATATGAGTATTTGAGAAATATGGTGGCCATGTAATAGATTCTACTTATATCTGTCACCTGATTTTTCAGGGATTATAATTCTACTAAAATACAATATTCCTGGATAAATTTGAAAAAATAAAATTGTAAAACCACTCTTTCTTCCCTGTGATAAATTAATTTGCTCAATTGGTTTCCTTTAAAGGTGGATAAATTCTTTTTAAAACTTTTATATATACTTTCTGCACTTAATTTTAGAATAATCATTAGCCTACACTTTTCCATCTTCATTTCCTCTTATATCATTTTGACTTCAAACTTGGAGTAGTTGCAAAATAAGTTGGAAGTTGGGAATGTTAATTCTCTTAATATTTTGGTTACAGATGTATAAGATTCTGATTATCTTATTTTTGAATGTTGAGAAGGTACTGTTTAAAAATATATATTTTGTTCTGGTGTGCATGTATTATGTTTATACATTTTAATTACTGATTTAATTTCTTTAATGATTATGTGATACTCAGTTTGGGGGAAAACATTGCCAACTTCTAATCTATTTATTTCTCCTCCGTCTTTATATCTTCTACTTAGGAAATATAACCATTGATTTGTGCACTTTCTTTTTTTTTATAAATTGAATTCTTTAGTGGTACGATTTATATACATCTCAAAATCATGTATAACATTGGGGAATTTGTACCAGTATATGACACAAGTTAATTCTCATTTTTACCCATATCCCTACCCACCCACACCTCCTCACCCCCTTTATACATGCTCTTTTATTTTCTTTCTGTTTTGTTTTTTTTTTTTTTTGAGACAGGGTCTCACTTTGTAGTTCAGGCTGGCCCTGAGCTCACTATGTAGTGCAGGCAAGCCTCGAACTCAGCAATCTTCCTGTCTCTGCCTCCCAAGTGCTGGGATTACAGGTGTGAGCCACCATGCCCGGCTTTATTTTCTTTCTGAATCATATTTATTCCTTCCCCTCATCACATTCCCACACCTGGAGGATATACTAAGTGAAATCAATAGATCCCAGATAGACAATTACCGGATCTTCTCTTTGGCATGAACACCTGTAGATGCAAATGAGTTTTAGAAAGTATGACAGCTTTTAAAGAGTGCAAAATTTCTATAGGAAACTTGGTGTGGGAATGTGCACTTTCTTTTTAATGACTGTGTTAAAAGCCAACCTTTATCTTACTTGACTTCCTTTTTTTGAAAGAAAGGAGATACAGTTTAACCAGTCAATGCTTTCTATGTTTAACCAGGTCTTGGAGTCAGTGCCTTAACTCAGAGGTGATTATGAGAGTTATAATTATGATAAGTCACACAAAGTGACTGAGTCCAAAACAAAGTAGGGACTCAATAAATTTTAGCTAGTATTATAACTAAGTTCCTGATGATTTAATATCAATTGACCCAATTTATATTTTTCATTGCAGTTACCATTCTGTGAAATGATTACATTTTTATATTTTTTTCATTGTACTATATAGGGATTCATTTATTGACAATTATATCTGAAGTTTAGAGTCAAGGTACATGTATAGAAGAAAATGCATGATAATGTACAAATGAATGGAAAAATAGCAAATTAAAAGAATGAGTTCCTAATGCATACCAAATGTTATTAGAATGGTAAGCTGAGGACACAGTTTTTATATAGAATATATGTGGAGCAAATTTTAGGAAAAGGACTACTACAAAGATGAAAATTATATTTCAACTCAACACGAAAGAATTACGTTTTGTTAGGAGTTTGAATTGGACACGGTGGAGTCCCAAAAGTAAAAATTATTTTGTAGCTTTGCCTATATTAGATTTTTGTGTCTTTTATATAAGATGTATTCTAGAACTATTTATCAACATAACACTGCTGGCAAAGCATATCATAAACATTTTGAAGTACTACAGGATTACTGTAAAAACTTTCATTTACTTAAGTTAAAAAGTCAAACTAATTTTTCTGAATTGATTTCCTTGTTCTAAAGCCAGAAAACAAGTGAATGCTTTGCATTTTATAGGATTTTTTTTCCTTGTTTAGGATGTGAAAAAACTGTTACATTTGACAGTACATATCAAAATATTTTAGTATTGATTCAGTGATTTCTTTGCCCTGAAATTAAACTCAGCTTTAATTGTTCCATTTTATTGACAGAAACAAAAAACATGAAGCCCATGTGGAAAGCATCTTGGAGAATGGTATGCAATCTACTCGGCCTAGGTTTTGTCCTTCTGAGAATATTTTAATTGTCTTTTGTATAATGCTATAATAAACTTTACAGTTAAACATAACTCATCAGTTTAATTCTCTACTCAGTCTTCTGTACTCTTGTCTGTTACCTAAATTTGTCTATTTTTAATTAAAATACATTGTAGGGCCAGAGATTTAGCTCAGTGGTTCCAGAGCCTGCCTAGCAAGCGCAAGGTCCCTGGTTCGATCCTTGGTAACCACATACAACGATACTGGGCATGGTGATTCACGCCCACCAGCAATCAGTACCATATAGCGCAGTGCTGCGCATGGTGGCTCAGGCCTGTAATCTCAGCACTCTGGAGGCAGAGGCGGGAGGATTGCTGAGTTCTAGGTTTTCCTGGGCTACATAGAGAGTCAAGGGCCAGCCTGAACTACAAAGCAAGACCCTGTCTCAAAAACAAAATAAACAAACAAAAGCATTGTAATTTGAAAAAATAGAAAACATTAAAATAAAGTCAAGCTTTTTAAAAAAAATAAATTTTCATATGTCTGGTGTCTCAATTTCTCATTTTCTAATGGAATTGAATTTTAAATATTAAAATAATCATGCTTTAATGAATGGATTAAATCAACAACTTAAACTCCATATATAAAATTAAGTTGTTATAATTTCTAAGGTAAATTGTCTTGAAAGTTATAATTAATTCCTTTAGGAAATTATATTTAAAACTATTTCATATATAAATAAAAGGATGCTATTTACCTTTTTAAAGCTATACAAAATTATCTATCATGCAGGTTACAAATTCCCAACAACCAAAGAATTACTCAGTTCTTGCATTTGTTTCGTCTAAGAACAAAAATCAACAGCATTATTGAATGAATTCAGTTTCAAATGTCAGATATGCTGAATTATTGATTCTCATGGACTCCTTTTTTATCTAAGGCAACCCAGTTTTCCATCCTTTATATATATTTAAAGCCACTATTGAATACATTTCTGATTGAGAATTGCTTTGCATATGCTACCAAATATTTAGGAATTTCCACACAGCTGGGAGATTCTTGCTATATTTTACAATGAAGCCTACTAAGAAACTTTAAAACTAAAATAGCCCAGATGGAGTGGCACATACCTGCAATCCCAGGACTCATGAGGCTGAAGCAGGCAGATCACCATGAGTTCAAGGACAGCCTTGACTACATAGTGAGCCCACGGCCAGTCTGAATCACATAGCGAGACTCTGTCTCAAAAACACAAAACAGGGCCAGAGATTTAGCTCAGTGGTTCCACCACCTGCCTAGCAAGCACAATGTCCCTGGTTCAATCCCAGTAACCACATACAATGATATGATATTGGGCGTGGTGACTCACGCCCACCAACAATCAGTACCATACCTCACAATGCTGGATGTGGTGGCAGACACAGGAGGCTTGCCTGAGCTACATAGTGAACTCAGGGCCAGTCTGAACTACAAAGCGAGACCTTGTCTAAAACAAAACAAAACAAAACAAAACAAAACACACACAAAAAAAACAATAACACCACCAACAACTGAGATATGAATAGGGCAGGAAATTGGTGACTTTAGACTTACATATAAAGCTACATATGCACATTTAACTATACAAATTACATATATTTTTATCAACAAAGATACATATTATAAAAACAAAATATCAAATGGTATGAAATATAAAGGAATTAGAAAATAAGCGTTAAGAAGATATTGATGCCAAAAAGATAAGTGAAAACACTTTTGACATTCATACTGTTTTCTGGCACTTATACCTCTATAATTAAATCAAAATTTTCTTCCAACTAATTTCCCAGGATGCATCACCATTCTCAGTTGCTTGGTGCAGCTAAAACTAGATAACATCACCTATCATTAAGTTTACCTGGGCTCACTGACAGCAGCAAGGGAGAGAAACAAGTTATATAATCACCACTTTCATGGAGCTCCCATGTTACCTTAGGAAATCTGCACATCACAGGTCCATGTCTTCTGATCAAAACCAACAGAACCATCCTGGTCCCACTCCTTGTAACCAAGGTTACAACACTTGTTATTATAACAGCACTTTAATAAATACTTTTAAAGCATATAAGACATATCTGGTACCACACTAAGGTGCTAAAAACTAGTTCTGGTCCTTGTCAATATAAATGAGAAATGATATAGCATTTTAATTTGGTAGTAATAACTAACACTAAGTATTGTTTATAATATGCCAGGCACTGTTTTATATATAACAATAACTAATATAATTCTTTCAATAATTCTATGATGTATATACAATCAATTTTTATTCCATCAAATATTCATAGATCTAAACATTCTCATAAGCTGCATCCAGATTTGTAAATATACTGATTGTGACTAAGATAGATTAGAAGTGCTATTTTTGGTGAGATGATCACAACAAATTGTTCAGACATAAGCACATTAACTACTGACTGAAGAACACAAGAGTAGTGTATTTTGAGGAGTAAAAATTTTATATAATACTCAATGTTATGACTTTGTCTACTGGATAGAGACAAAATGTATTTGAAATCAAATGGTCCAAATCTGGTTCCAGACAGTCCATAATTAATTAGTATATGAAAATAGACAAAGCATGAATATTTCTACTACATTGTTTTTCTGCCTTTTGAGTTTTTTTTTCTTTGTCTTTTTCCTTTTTGGAAGTCACCTATTCATTGCCTACATACATATTTCTAATGATGTTGGAACAAATTCTCAATATTGTGTGATCATGATGTGTATCTATGGTATACCAATAAAGATTCAAAATTTTTAAAATCACAAATATTGAAAAGGAATTTGGTGTGGAAACATAATGAGGGGAAGGAATAAATATGATTTGGAAAAAAATAAGAGTATGTATATAGGGGGTAGGGAGGGTGTGGGTGGGGAGGGATGTGGGTAAAAATGAGAATTGACCTGTGTCACATACTGGTACAAATTCCCCAATGTTGTGTGTGATTGTGAGCTGTGTATATAATGTACCAATAAAGAATTCAATTTAAAAAATCACAAACAGCCAGGCATGGTGGCTCACACCTGTAATACCAGCACTCAGGAGGCAGAGACAAGAGGATTGCCAAATTCGAGGCTTGCCTGGACTACATAGTGAGCTCAGGGCCAGCCTGAACTACAAAGTGAGACCCTGTCTCAAAAAGAAAAAAAAAATCACAAACAACAAAACCTTATGAAAAAATCTAACACATATTTTGATACTGATATAAAGACTGCCATTTAATAAATATTATGTGACATGATGGCTAATAACACTCATGTATTAGATGCCTCTTTAAAATTTTATCTTTTGCCGGGTATGGTGGCTCACGCCTGTAATCCCAGCACTCGGGAGGCAGAGACAGGAGGATTGCTGATTTCAAGGCTTGCCTGGGCTACATAGTGAGCTCAGGGCCAGCCTGAACTACAAAGCGAGACCCTGTCTCAAAAAAAATAAATAAATAAAATAAAATAAAATAAAAAATAAAATTTTATCTTTTAAGGTATAATGCAATTAAAATTTTTCTTGTACAAAGTACATGATGTAGGTCAATTCATTATTAGATCTGAAAGCTTCAATATTTGCAGAATATTCTCAGCAAATCAAATTCTTTTTGCAATAAGTCAACTGGATAATTTTGTATACTTCCACCTCTATACTTCCATGTTAGTTATCTGTGTTTGAAAACTAGTTCTAAATACTAACCAAATAAATACTAACTAAAGAAATCCTAGTAGTTATATTAATTTTAGGTACAGTTATTTCAAAACAAGAAAGGTTATTAAGAATAAACAAGGGTATTACAGCATGATAGAAGAGTTGATTTTTCAAGTAGCATACAACTTGTAGGACATCAAAAATATGCGAGACATAAATGGACACAGCCTCAAGAATTAGAAGAATTTACTATTATAGTTAGAAATCTCAGCACATCTTCATCTTCATCAGATATGTACAGATCTGGCAAGTAAAAAAATCAGTAAGGACAGAGATGAACTCAATGGCACCATGAGCAAACATATTATTGACATCTAGAGACTACCTCGCCCACTATCATAGACTACTCAGACTTCTCAAGCTCACTGGGAATATTCATCAGTATACTCTACATCGGAATAGTATACATTTGTTAAAATATACCTTAGCAAATTTTAGACAGCAGATTATACGATATTTCCTGTTAGACAATGCGAAAGCAAACCCCAAATCAGTGACAGAAAGATAATCAGAAAATTCTAAAACACATCAAGATGAAATAATGTACTTCAGAAAGAAATCTAAAGTGAAACTTTAAAATATTTTGAGGTAAATGCAAAGATCTCATTCCAGATCTTGTGCTTTCCATTCTACATTTCCTCACTTTCTATGAAGGTTCGTTTAAAATTGAAAACACATTAAAAAAAGAAAAATCTCAAAGAAGTTTGCATTGAATTTTTATCAACATTGAAAAGTGCATTGAATTTTTATCAACAACACAGGAAGAATGACCTTGGATACTGTAAGATTCCTCAAACATGTTAATTATTCAGCAGCTGGCACTTACTGCACAAACTGATAGCTGGTTAACAGATGAAGAGTGTCAGAAACCAACTTTAGAAAACACATAGTCTAATCCACTAGAATAGCGAAAAGCCCTATACAAAACTCATTTAACTCAATTCGCCCTTTGAGTCGGTAGTCAGCGCTTTGCGCTTGTGACACCCGGAAGTTCTAACTCGCCCTCTCCTTTTACTTTCTGTTGCTCACCTCGGAGAGGCCCACTTCCTCTTCCTGGTCCCAGGCTAGCCAGCCCCGCCCCATAGATTGGCAGGGCCAAGGGGCGGGCTGGCGCATGCGCACCTGCGGTCCAGCGGATCATGAAAGCCCCCAGGCCTATACACCCGGAGTGGTGCTCCCAATTGCTCCCTCTGGCGTTAGGGAGCTTTTGGAAGCTGTGTCTCTGTGAGTTGGGGGTATTACTGTTGAGTTCCAGTTTGAACGCCAAACGTTTGCCTCACGAGGAAGACGTAGACTTTATCAATGAGTATGTGGACCTCCATAATGAGCTCCGCGGTGCAGTCAACCCCGGAGGGGCTAACCTGCGCTTCATGGTGAGGCCTGAAGGCGGTTTCCCGAGCCTCCTACCTCCCTTGTCACTGGGCTTCCTTCAGAGTTGGAAAATTTAAGCAACTGCTCTGAGTCCTAAGAATCCCAGAGAACGACAGTTGTAGTGTAAGATTTAAAATACTGTACACATAAATGCGACGCCACTCTAATACATGACGTTATGTGGAGGCTTTTATCTGAGGGGGGAAATTTTTTTTTTTTTTTTTTTTTGCTTTTTGGAGACAGGGTCTTGCTTTGTAGTTCAGGCTGGCCCTGAGCTCACTATGGTGCCCAGGCAAGCTGCCGCGAACTCAGCAATCCGCCTGTCTCTGCCTCCCGAGTGCTGGGATTACAGGCGTGAGCCACCACGTCCAGCATTATATGTGGTAACCGGGGATCGAACTCAGGTCCTTACGCTTGCGAGGCAGGCGCCGGCACCACTGAGCTAACCCTCCGGCCCTGAGGGGGGAAATTTTAAGGGCTGCCAATTCGATGTTCTTTAAAGCAACGAGTTTTTCTAAATTAAATACAAATGCAAAAATTATCAGGAATGAACGCTTCAAATTTTTAGACAAGACAGCATCCTTGGTAGGTATTTGAAGCCAGTGAGGTACATTCAATGTGAGGCAAGTGCAAGAGTTCAGATCGTGCTTTTCATTTAAAATTTTGAATATTTTCCATTGCTGACATTTTCATATTAATTCTGACTTTTTAAAATACTGTGTATCTTGATTATTGAAAATTTTTTGGCATCCTCTTCAAATTTTCCTCCCAAGACAGCCTTAGTCTCCTCACCCTAGACTAGACCTTGATTTGGGGTTCTTCTACAATGTTGTTATTGTCGCCCACAAGCCTGTTTATCCTATTTCCATTTAACAGTTTATCAACTAATTCCTTATTGCTACGGAGATTTTATGTTAGTCATTAAAAATGGCTACAAAAATCCAGCACGTAAATAACTATCTTCCTCGTAGGCAATTAATAGCTTCTAATTTGCATTATAAATTATACTGCAAACACAACCTCCTACACATTGTGATCTCATCTCATTGGTCAAGATTGCTCCTGCTGGGTGTGGTGGCTCACGCCTGTAACCCCAGCACTCGGGTGGCAGAGACAGGAGAATTGACGAGTTCGAGGCTTGCCTGGTCTACATAGTGAGCTC
This sequence comes from Thryonomys swinderianus, assembly GCA_004025085.1. NCBI lineage: Eukaryota > Metazoa > Chordata > Mammalia > Rodentia > Thryonomyidae > Thryonomys > Thryonomys swinderianus. The sequence goes on along the minus strand of PVIC010026322.1, from coordinate 6,051 downwards.
AGGGCCAGCTTGAACTACAAAGCGAGACCCTGTCTCAAAAAAAAAAAAAAAAAAAAAAAGATTGCTCCTTACCAAAACTTTCAGATAAAGGTACAGTTTTTTTTAATGTAAATGCTATTTTTATGAGATGTATTTTAGATTTTGTTCATTTTCTTTAAATTTTGTAATATTATCATTTAATATCTCCTCCTTGTATGTACATCTGTACTTTGTACTCTACTGCTATGAAACTTGCTGAGCTTGGACCCTGCATTTTGACTCAGAAATTGTGGCCTGGTGTTCATTGTTTGGTACTGACTGCCCAAGCTAGAACTTGTCCATGTGGACTGCCTCTAACATATAATACTTTCCAACCAAAACAATGTTTTTATACTCCTCATTTTTGGTACTGTTGCATTTTCCACAACCAATTAACATCAGTTAGGCAGGGTACCACTGTAGTTCTGTTTGCTAAACGAAGCTTTTGCCCAAGCCAGATTTTCTTTCTTTCTTTTCTTCTTTCTTCCCTCCCTCCTTCCCTCCCTCCTTCCTTCCCTTGCTTCCTTCCTTTCGTTCTTTCCCTTTCTTTCTTTCTTTCTTTCTTTCTTTCTTTCTTTCTTTCTTTCTTTCTTTCTTTCTTTCTTTCTTTCTTTCTTTCTTTCTTTCTCTCTCTCTCTCTCTCTCTCTCTCTCTCCCTTTCTTTCTTTCTTTCTTTCTTTCTTTCTTTCTTTCTTTCTTTCTTTCTTTCTTTCTTTCTTTCTTTCTTTCTTTCTTTCCTTTCTCTCTTTCTTTTCTTTCTCTCTTTCTTTCTCTTTATTTAATACTGGGAATCTAAGTCAGCACCTTGATCTTGTCTGGCCAGCATGGTACCACTGAGTTACATCCCCAGACCCCCAGATTTTCATCTTTTGAATTTAATCACAGAATTCAGAGATACTTAAGAATTTTTAGGTGTGTATTTCTCACTTTTTGTGTTGGTTTCTTTGAAATTTTTTTATTATCCTTCTTTTGAAAATCAATGAGCAGACTATTTCCTGAAACACTTTATAGGTTTATATTTTTAGGTCTCTAAAAATTATATAATATTATACTAAAATATACTAAATATAAATTCTAAAATATAGTAGTGAACCTACATGCTATAATTTAAAATATGAGTAAGTTTAAAATAATGGTATTTTCAGTACAGTTTTAAGACTCCATTTAATTTTTTTTTTTTGCTACTAGAGATGAAACTCAGAATCTTACACTTGTGAGCCAGTCACCATCCACCTAAATTTTTATCTATTTCTTCTTTCTAAAAGTGCATGTGTATTTTTACCACATATTTTCTAGGAAATAAATATAAATAGTATAACACTATGTTCCATTTGGAACTTCTCCAAATAGAGCATACATATTTAGAAATCATAAGTTTTATTTTTATTCTTTACTGATTAGTCTTAACTCTTTAATATATGTGCTTCACATTGCAAATTCCAAAATTAATCAATATCTGCAATTTCCTTCCTAATATTAAAAAATCCTCTGTACACTTAGATTATGAGAACCTAATCTCCCTCTTATGTCCGTGCTATAAATGTGTAGTATTCATTTTACATTGTTATAAAATACCAGAAAATATTGCTTTTAAAAATAAATGGTAAAAATATATACTATAATATTTATCATTTTAACTATATGACTGTGGCACTAATTACATTCATATTGCTATGCAACCATCACCACCATCTAACTTCAGAATTTTTTTTCATATTCTTCAATGTAACTATGTATCTGTCAAACATTCTCAATTTCCCTATCCCCTTAGGTCCTGAATTCTGTTTCAGAATCCTGTTTTCTGTTTTTATAAACTCCCTACCTAAGGTAACTCATATCCTTATACATGAAATCATACAATATGTGTATTTGTGTTGTCACTATTTCCTTGTACTTACAGCTTTCCTTGTAATTATAGTTATTTGAGTCAGCATATCTTCTAAATTCCTCCATCTGATAGCATGTGTCAGAATTTCCATCTTCTTTAAAACCAGATGGCATTCTACTGGATGTGGTACTAATTTTGTTCATCTATTCATCTGCCCATGAACACTTGAGTTGTTTTCACCTTTTAGTTATTATGTTTAATGCTGCAGAGAGCATGTATGTTCACATATAGTTTCAGGTCCTGCTTCTCACCTTCTAGCAATAAATCCAAAGTGGAATTCCTGGATCACATGCTCATTTTATGTTTCACTTTTTATAAAAAACAGCCCTTCTGTTTTTCATAGTGGCTAACCAAGTTTCCTATCAGGAATATGCAAGGATTTCAGTCTCTCTAAATCTTCACCACCATTTGTTATTATCTGGGTTTTTTGATGGTATGACTCTTAAGCCAAATTGGTAATGTGATTAACTGAGGGAAACAGAAGGAATTAGTAATCATGACTCTGGGTGATTACATCTGGGTAAATCAGGGAGGTATAGCCTGGGGTATAGTCTCTTGTCTTTTCTCCTTTCTCTCTGACACTATTCCCCTCCTCTGATTCCCAGCCTACATGAAGTAAGGCACTTAGTCCACCACATGATTCTACTAAGATGTTTCTTGCTTGGGGCCAGCAGACCTTGACCTGAACTTTAGAAACCATGAGCCAAAATAAAACTCTCTTAAATTATTAGTGTTTCATATTTTGTCCCAGCAACAGGAAAGCTCAGCAGTACAGAAAACTCGTACCAAAGATGAGTGGTCCTTGCTGTAATGGTATCTGACCATATGGTTCAAAGAAAGTGTTGGAAGTAGTTTGTAGGAGGAATTTGGCAATATTTGGAAATCCAGGCTATCAAACCCTTGATTTTCTATAAGCAGAGCTGGATGGGTAGTTCCAGTTAGAGCTCAAAGACCAGAATGCTGATAGGAAAACAGACAGTGAAGCTAGTCTCATGAAGTTTCAATTGGGAACATAGACTTTTGGTGATCAGATGAGGAGACATGCATGCTTTATTCTGGACAAGAACTTTCCTGTTTAATCCATGCCCTAAAACTTTATAAATAGCTAATCTTAAGGGCAATAGACAAATTGATGTGGAGGAGAAAATTTCAAATCGACCTAATGTTCAGGTGATGGTATGGGTACTGCTAATAGCTAATGAGAATGGACAGCAAAAAGTAGAAAATCAAGATTTGAACCACTTAAATTGTTGTCCCAATAAAACCACATATAAAGTTGGGGCAAAGAAGGTAAGGTTGCCAAAGAGATGAGTGCGACTTAAAAGAGGTCAAGTGCTTTGAACTGAGACAAGAAACAAAGATGCTTTGAGAGTGTCTGAGGTATCAGCAAGACACCACCTATTGCAAGCTCAAGTCTCCAAAAATATAAACTCTTCATTGAAGAAAGTCTTTGGAGCCCCTGCTCAAGAAAGATCATATAGGGGGTCCTTAGCTTGGAATTCGTTTCACCATGTTCAACCATCAAGCACCCAGATCCCCCTTCAGGTGTTGTAGAGGGAGACCCTTGGAGCTCGTTAGGGCCCTTGACGTCGCTCGTGCTGTGGGTGTTGAGGCACGCAGCGGAAGTGCTGCAGAAGCTTCTACCCAGATTTCAACGGAGGACCTGAGAGGGGAAGCAGTGTCCTTGGAGAGGGGAGCCCCAAAACTGTAGGGATTAAGTACAGTGGAGAACTCATTTAGCTGCAGATCCCAAGAATGGGAAACCTCTGCTAAGGAAGGACACACCCCAAATACAGAGCCAGCCCTAATATGAGCTGCCACCCCCAAGACTGCAAGGGCGAGCTGCCCAGGCTCTTTGGGATTCACACACCACCACATGCCCTGGATCCTGAGAATGAGCTACCAGATTTAGTGTTTGCTCTCTGGTTTTCTTTTTCAGATTGCTCATTGTTAACACATAGCAATGCCTCTGATTTTGGTGTATTGATTTTTATGACCTACTCTTTTCCTGAATTGTTTATTGACTAGCAGGTTTGTTTGTGTGTGCGCGCGTGCGTGTGTGTGTGACTCCTTAGGGTTTTCTACATATTGAATCTTTTTGTCTGAGAATAGAGATAATTTTACCTCTTGCTTTCCAATTGGGATGCTTTCAATTTCTTTTCCTTGCTCAATTGCTCTAGTTAAGATATTTTTATTGTACGCTGATTGGAAGTGAGAAAAGGTGCCATCATCTCATACTTAATCTCATGGGAAAAGTTTCTGTCTTTTGCTATTAAGTATCATATTAGCTGTATATTATATGGTTTTTGCTATATTGAAGCAGTTTCCTTCTACTTCTAGTGTTTGATTTTTATCACAAAATATTGAATTTTGTCAAATGATTTTTCTGATCAACACTATTCATAAAGAGTATTCATTTGTTTTTTTTTAACTTTTGTTATTTTGGTAATGCTGGCCTCAAAGAGTTGGGAAGTGTTTCCTTTTCCTACTTATTTTTTTAAGACTTTAAGGATTAATATTGTCTTCTGTAAATTTTGATGGAATTTAACAACACAGTTATCCTGTGATTTTCTTTATTAGTAGTTGTAATTACTGATTCAATCTATTCATTAGTTATAAGTCTAGTTACATGTGCTTTTTTCTTCTTGATTTAGTCTTGGTTTTGTGCCTCTAAGAATATATCTATTTTATCTTATTTGTATGTTATCCTATTTGTTGACTTACATTAGTTGCTATCTTATAATTATTTTTCTCTCTGAAAGAGAGACAGGGTCTTTGAGACAGGGTCTTACTTTGTAGTTCAGGCTGGCACTGAGTTCATTATGTAGCCCAGGCAAGCCTCAAACTCAGAAATCCTCCAGCCTCTGCCTCCTCAGTGCTGTACCCTCTTTTCTTTGAAGACAAGAATTCACTCTGTAGTTTAGGTTATCCTTGAACTACTGTGTAGTTCAAACTGGCCTTGAATTCACAGCAATATTCCTGCTTCAGCCCCCAGATGCTGAGATTACAGACGTTTGCCACCTTATCCAGCCTTTCCTTTATTTCTGACTAGTTATCAGAGTCTTTTCTCCTATTTTCTCCAATCTAGCTAAAACTTTGCCAAAATATTGATCTTCTTTAATAGATTTAATTGTTGGTTTTCTCTGTATTTTTACTCTTAATTTTGTCTATCTGTGCTCTTTTATTATTTTCTACTTCTATGAGTTTGAATTCAGTTTATTTTACTTTTTCTAATTCCCTAAAGTGCACAGGTTAACTTGTTTTTACATATTTATTTTATAAAAATTATTTATGCCCTGCCGGGCATGGTGGCTCACACCTGTAATCCCAGCACTCGGGAGGCAGAGACAGGAGGATTGCTGAGTTCGAAGCTTGCCTAGGCTACATAGTGAGCTCAGAGCCAGTTTGAACTACAAAGCGAGACCCTGTCTCAAAAAAAAAAATTATTTATGCCCTTTAGATTTATTAGGACCAGCAAATAATTTCTTTGCTAATCATTGCTTCTTATATCCCATGTCTTACTGTATTAATTTTTTTGTGCTTGAAGTATTTTTTCTAATAGTCTATTCACTAACAATATATAAGTAATAAAGTCAGAATTTCTACATCTAAAAATCCTTTTTTTACATTCACTCTTGATTGATAGAGTGTCCTCTCAGTATTTTTTTTTTTTTTTAATTTGAGACAGGGTCTTGCTTTGTAGTTCAGGCTGGCCCTGAGCTCACTATGGTGCCCAGGCAAGCCGCCGCGAACTCAGCAATCCTCCTGTCTCTGCCTCCCGAGTGCTGGGATTACAGGGGTAAGCCACCACGCCTGGCACTGTGGTATGTGGTATTGATGGCTGGTGGGCGTGAGTCACCACACCCAGCATTGTATGTGGTTACTGGGGATCAAACTCAGGACCTTGCGCTTGCTAGGCAGGTGCTGGAACCACTGAGCTAAATCTCCGGCCCTACAATACTTTTTGATAAAGACTTCTTTGTTGTGTTAACGAGTCATGTTTTTTTTTTTTTTAAATGGGGATCAAACTCTGGCCCTTCTGCTTCCAACGTAGGCACGGTACCTCTTGAGCTAAATCCCCTGCCCTTTTTTTTTTTTTTGAGACAGTCTCACTTTGTAGTTCAGGCTGGCCCTGAGCTCACTGT
>PVIC010026321.1:0-24632 GCA_004025085.1 Thryonomys swinderianus | reverse complement strand
TTTTTTGAGACAGGGTCTCGCTTTGTAGTTCAGGCTGGCTCTGAGCTCACTATGTAGCCCAGGCAAGCCGCCGCGAACTCAGCAATCCTCCTGTCTCTGCCTCCCCAGTGCTGGGATTACAGGTGTGAGCCACCATGCCCAGCACTGTGGTATGTAGTATTGATTGCTGGTGGGCATGAGTCTCCATGCCCAGCATTGTCTGTGGTTACCGGGGATCGAACTCAGGACCTTGCGCTTGCGAGGCAGGCACCAGAACCACTGAGCTAAATCTCAGGCCCTATTTTACTTTTTTCTTAATTCTATTAAAATTAGCAAGTTTGCTGGGCGTGGTGGCTCATGCCTGTAATCCCAGCACTCGAGAGGCAGAGACAGGAGGATTGCTGAGTTCGAGGCTTGCCTGAGCTACATTGTGAGCTCAGGGCCTGCCTGAACTACAAAGCGAGACCCTGTCTCAAAAAAAAAAACCAAGTGCCAGGCGTGGTGGCTCATGCCTGTAATCCCAGCATTTGGGAGGCAGAGACAGGAGTATTGCTGAGTTCAAAGCTTGCCTGGGCTACATAGTGAGCTCAGTGCCAGCGTGAACTACAAAGCGAGACCCTGTCTCAAAAAAAAAAAAAAAAAAATTAGCAAGCTTTTTGAAAAGTGATGGGAAAGGGTAAAAGTATTAAGCTTTTAATTTTTAGTCATGTCAGATGAACTTTGTAAACAGAGTTGTGTAGAATGAAGATAGTGACATTCCAAAGTTTTTCTTTAAAGAGCAGAAAGATGGCAGTAAAAATCACATGTGTGGGTTTTTTTTAAGACAGGCTCTTGCATTGTAGTTCAAGCTGGCCCTGAGCTCGCTATGTAGCCCAGACAAGCCTGGAACTCAGCAGTCCCCCTGCCTCTGCCTCCCAAGTACAGGGATTACAAGTGTGAGCCCAGCATTATGATCTGTGGTACTGATTGCTGGTGGGTGTGAGTCACCATGCCTGGTATTGTTGTATATGGTTAGCAGGGATCAACCAGGGACCTTGTGCTTGCTAGGTAGGTGCCAGAACCACCAAGCTAAATCTCTGGCCCAAAAAATCAGACGTGTTTTAACCAGCTCTTGTGTTGCCTGTCTCCGTGGTGGTGAACCTATGGCACATGTGCCACACTGGGCCGTTTAAAAGGTTCACTGTCACTAACCTATTTATTCATCTTGTTTCTTTTACCCTACTCTCTAGATCTCCTGTGGTTTTCCTTAAAAGAAGTATAAAACTGTACTCATGTTAATAGTTGGGATGATAGTTTTTTTTCTTTTTTATACAACAGAAGCATCTTGGTCTTGTTGAAAGAATGTGGGATTTAGCCACAAAAAAACTAAAGTTTGAAATTCTAGCTCTCTCCTCCTTTGCTCTGTGTCCTTATGCAATCAGTCACTTACCCTGAGCCTCAGTCTCCTCACACTGTGGTGCGGGGGTTAGAGGACATATTTAAAATGTCCGTCATGTACTAGGTTCTTAAACAATGATGAATATATGACATAGATGGGAAGCCTCACTTTATAAAATTATAGTCACAGTCTTGGCATGAATCTTGTTTTGCCCTCAGACTCATAGTTCCCTGTAGTGGGTTTTCATATAAACATCTCTCTCTCCCTCTCGATTCTCTCCACTGCATCCTGAGAGGTTTGTGGCTGGCAGCAGAGAACTGTTCACAGGACAGAAAGTGGGCCCTCTCCCAAGGGTGCTGTAAGCTGCCTAGAACCCTCCCTGACCGCCACGGTGCACCCCTGCCCCAACTAACATTCAAGTTGCCTGTGTGAAGGAGTGATTTGTTGCGGCCTCTAACTGCTTCTTCTCTTCCTTCCTTTTTGTCATCCTGCAGTGTTCTGTGCCAAGGTCTTTGTGGCTAGGCTGCGCCAACCTGGTAGAGAGCATGTGCGCACTGAGTTGCCTGCAGAGCATGCCCAGTGTCAGATGTCTCCAGGTGCCTCTCTTCTTTCTTGTTGTAAATGTGTTTTTACGTATGCCATGAACATTTGTTGAAACTTGCAGTAGTGTGTTTAATCCAATGTTAAGTCTGCTAAATGTTCTGTGTAACCCTCTGCTTTCCTCCAGCCTGGTGCCCCATGTGGAGGAGTTAGTACCCAGAGGGGCCCTTCTGAGCCCAGTGGGTCTTCAGCTGGGCCCCGCCCTGCTCCCCTTTTCTACTCCTGCTTTTTTATTCTTTTCCCTTCACCTTGAAGCTGTATTCTCATGTTTAAGAGTTGTGCATGTGCCAAAACAACAACAACAAAAAAAACCCCCAAAAAACCTTGACATTTATTTGGCTACCTTTAAAGATTCTTTGTAAAGTTGGGAGGGTTTCATAATTAAAGTGATGATTTTTCTATTTTGAAACTCATCCTTTTGGTTTTCTTTCTCTCCTCCTTCAAAAAGGAGGAGGGAGGGAATCACTAATGTTATAAAGCCTCCAATTGAAGTTTATACAAATCTCAGCTTTATGCTGTCATTACCTGTCAGCCTTTGGGCCACTTCCCAAAGGCTAGATCTGACACCTGTCCTCAGGGTCCACCCAGTTTTCCAGGCCGGGGCTGGCAGAGAATTTCACAGATAAAAGTAATACTTTTTTTTTCTTTTGATGGGAGTGGGAGGGTGGGACAGGGTTGCTCAGGATAAAACTGTTAGCACAAGTGCAGCTGTGACCTGTCTTGTTGGGTTGGCTTCTAAGAGAACCAAGGCCAAAAATACTGTGGCTTTATTTGTGAAGCCTGGTTTAGAGACAGCATGTGTTTAAGTCAGTATGATATCAGTAGCAGTATTCAGTTTTCATCACTGCATATTCCAAGCAGTTTGATATATCTTTTCTTTAAAAAGCAATATTAAATTCCTGGTGTCCTGTTGAAACTGACTTGTGTTAGGAAGAGTAAAATTAGTAAATAAGTTAGAGGGATGATTGATGACATGGGTTAATTTCACTGTTCTCAAAGTTATCTTTTTATTCATGTTTACATGGAAGCTGGGAGCTAGCTAGGAAAAGTTCTTTTATTTTGGGTTGGGGATTTTATTTATTTATTGACAAACATTCTGAATAGCTTTGGTGTGCTTTTTGATTCAAATTGCTTTCTTTAGAAAACTTGAAACCTCTCAATCACTTAGCTGAAGAGTTCAGTACAAGGCCTGGTTGTCTTTAGAGTCTATAGAAATATCTTAGAATACAGGAATTGGGTGTTTAAGTGAGGCTCCAGTATAATGTGTGTTAGCTTTGGAGAAGCAGCTTTAACTTTAACAAAAATGTCGAAAGGACAATTATTGCATGCGTTTTTTGGTGCTGTTTAATGGATATTTGCATTGTATTAAAAGTGTGACTTTCTCTCTCTCTCTCTTTCTCTTTTTTTTTTTTTTAATGGTTACTTGAATGTTGCCATCACTTTTCAGTGGCTGACCCAGTTTTCTGTAGAACTAGAAATTTAAGTAGCAAAAGAATTGTAGCTGTTAGTGAGATCATGAAGTGCAGGTTCTTTTGATTGCATTCAGTTAAAAAATTGACCGGTGGAAGGTATCATTCAGTATATTTTAGTAACCAGTGTTTTGAATTCTCCCTAAGTGGGAGAGTGGGAGGAAGTGTGGGTTCTTACCTTGTTGCAAATGGATAAACAAAGTCTCAGAAAAAATTGTTCTTTGGCTTATCTCTGCTAGTGAAAGGCTATTTAAATGAAAAAAGTTGAAACATTGTTTTCTTCCATTCCTATTTCATGAATGAAGCAAGACTGTCTTTAGAAGTGTGTAGATTTTGTTTACTTAGGTTTTTATTTTCACTAGTAGATTAATATGAGTATGAAGGAAATAAGACAAATTAGGAACGTAATTGATTTGAATTAGTAAATTATTACTATATTTTGTCTCACGTGTGAATGGAAGATAATCTATATGAATCCAGAAGAGTTCCTTCCTGTCCATTTGTTTTATATATCATTATTATATTTTAAATAAAAACTTGTACTTGGATTTAAAAATTACTGTTTTTAAAAAGATTAATTTATTATGTAGTGCTGGTGATTGAACACAGGGCCTCATATACATTAGTCAAGCACTCCACCACTGAACTATGCTCTGGCCTTATTTTTATTTTTTATTTTATTTTTACATTTTAAAAATGACATCAGCTTGTCCCCCCCAAGTCTCCCAGCAGTGTTAAAGTGTAGTGCATTAGTTTTAGCTTTTAAGGAATGGCTTTTGCTTGTATGCTACATCTTTGGTTGATTACAACACTGTACCCTTCTCAACAGTTATTTTAAGCAGGTCTAAGGAAAGAAAAGGAAAGAGTCTGGTTGGCTGTAGAGGGCTGTGGAGTTCCGTGAAAGAGTCCTCCTCAAAATGGTTACACTAGCCCTAATGATCATCTTAAATGGAGCCAATTTGGCTTATCTTTATGGCTGATAGTGTACCTTTTGAAAAAGTGTAGTAAAGATAGTAGTTCCCTTTAGACATAGTTTTGCTATTCCAGTTTTTCACAGCTGTGAGAAAAGAGATAGTAAAGACTTAAAATTTGATCATTGATGTCGGTATTTGGTGCTTCACATATATTAGGTTTATAACAACCTTGTGAAGGGTTATTTGTCCCCATTTTTCTTTTCATTTCTTTCTTCCTTCCTTTTTTTTTTTTGGTACCAAGGATAAAACTCAGCACCTTGGCTTTTGAGGCAGGCACAGAACCACTGAGCTAAATCCCCAGTCCTGACCCCATTTTTCAGGTGTGGAAAGTAGAACTGAACTGTTGTGGGCTGTTTTTCTCCAGTTAATATTCATAAGACTGAGCCAGGGATGATGGTGCACACCTCTAATTCTAGCACCCAGGAGACAGACAGGAGATTACCATGAGTTCAAGGCTAGCAGGGACTACACAGGTACAGTAAAATTCACAAGACTCTGAGATGGCAGGCTGGGCATTTGAATCCTTCCATTTGTTTGAACCCTCCCAAACTCTTTTTTTCTTTCCTCTATACTGGAATGCCACTTTTCTAGAGTATTACAGTATAGAGTGTGTGCTCGTGTGTATATGTGCATGTATGTGTGTATGTGTGTGCACTTGATATTTGCTGAGTAGTTTGTTAAACCATCATTTGAAAATTAGAAAAATCTGTCAAATTATATAAGGAAAGTAATTGGCATTTCCTTGGCCAAATGAGCATTCCTGAATCTTTTTTGGGGGGTTGCTAGGAATTGAACTCAGGGCCTTTGCCCTGAGCTACACTCCCAGCCCATTCATCCATCCATCCATCCATCCATCCATCCATCCATTCATTCATTCACTCATTGTCATACAAGTTGCCCAGGCTGGCTTGACTTGCAGTCCTTTTGCCTCAGCTTCCAGAGTGTTGGAATTAAAGGCATGTGCCACCACGCCCAGTTCACTCCTGAATCTTAGAGCCCTACAAATTTAATTCCATTCGTATTTACTGAGCAATTGATATGTGCCAGGACTTCTACCAGCAGTAGTTATATAAAAGGAAACCAAATAAACTTTTCCTTACTCAGGAGCCTATTTAATAGGCAAACGTGGAGAAAAATCCAGAATGTAACAAAGTGAAGTGTGTGTGTGTGTGTGTGTGTGTGTGTGTGTGCGTGTGAAGTCAAATTGAAGTTAGCCAAACCTATATGTGCTTTTACAACAGTGTGAGCCATTTTAAACTGGGATCAATTCTCTACATATTGCAAAACAGCTGACCTGGAATATGTGGATATCTCTGAACTAAGCCAAGCTGAGTCAGTATTTCATTTCCTTAATATATCCAGGTTCGCCTTGTTGAGTTATTACATCAGGTAGTCAAGAGTTCAGAGCATGTCGATTATTGGTTTGCTAAGACTTTGGCATGAGATTAATGACTTTAATGTAATATCTTTTACTTTCTACCTTCTTTCTGTGTATTGGGCTTTAAGAAAGCCTTCAGTTACTTCATTTGATCCTTTCTAGAGAAGTTATCTGTCTGTGATGCTGTTCTTTGGATATGAAGTTGAAGTAGCAAATTGATTTGCCTGGGTTACATGTTTATTTGAGTGTCAGAACTTGGTTATGAATCTAGATCTGGACGACTACAAAATCATTGCTACAGTCAGCCACCAGGCTGTGGTGACAACTGCCATCTTAACTTTCCAACTGCCATTTTTAGGTTGAAACAAATTTCTTTGAATTTTTAGTGTCAAAAGTTTAAAGCTAGCACACCAGGAGAGTAGAAGTTTGATGTAGTAGATGGACAGGTTTTATTGGGAATGCTGTTGGCACCTGCTGACTGGGGAGGAGTGCTAGTGTTGAGCTTCAGGGGCAGGGCTGATCACTTGGATGAAAGGGAGGATTCTCTGCATTGGATTGTGCCATTTAGGTTTAATGCCCCTTTCTCAGCTCCACTGTGGTTATTATTGAGCAGTGATTTCTTGACAACTGCTTTTTTAAAAAAATAAAACTGCCAACTCTTTCTGTGAGCCACAGAGGTCTGAGAGCTCTACAGTTGGAACTTACCAGAGCTACTGACCTAAGGTGATTATTGTTTAAAAATAAGAGTGAGCTGAGTAGGAAGAATCCTGCTTTGGAGTCAATATAGTACGATTCTAGTCATGTCCTTTATCTTTGTAGATGAAGGTAGTTGTATCCACTTTACAGGGTTTTATACAGGGTTTTTTTTTTTGTAAAGTAGAGGAAGGTAATAGCTCCCCCTTATTGATAGCCTACTTTTTGAGAGAATGAAAATTCAATTTCTGTCTTTGCTTGCTGTAGGTTCTTTATTTAAGAAAAAGAAGTTCCAGTCTTAAAAGTACTGTATTAAATACAGAATAGGTTAAGGATAAACTAAGAGGCCACACATATGGATTTTGTGTGGTGTTCTCTTATTCAAAACCTACTATCATCGGCAAGACACAGCCCTTCCAACTTGTTGCCTTTGTGTTCTAATAAACATTGGGATTTGTCATTTCTTGTTGATTATACCAGTGTGCTCTGGGTCAGACAATGTGAAGACTTGGAATAGCCTTTTGTATTGTTCAGTGGTAGTGCCTATAATAGTTGATAAACATTTAGTAAACACTATTTCCTTATAAGAAAATCTAGAAATACACTTATCAGAAATTATGTTGGTAACCACCTAGTGTGTTTTAACTACCCCATGGAACCCAATTTGATTTTGTAGTAACTAGGAGCATAAAGGAGGACCTAGGATTATGTTTCCTTCCATTTCTGCTTAAGGAGCTATGAATTTATCTGTGGAGCTCTTCGGAAAATTATGTTTGAAAAACTTCTACAATGGACATTTCTAAATATATATGAAAAGAGAATCATTCATCTTGACCTTGTACTGTTTTTAAAATCAGGCTATTCTTAGTTCAACTGTTTTCCTTTTATTTTATTATTTTATTTTATTTTATTTTTATTTTTTTTGAGACAGGGTCTCACTTTGTAGTTCAGGCTGGCCCTGAAGCTCACTATGTAACCCAGGCAAGCCTTGAACTCAGCAATCCTTCTGCCTCTGCCTCCTGAGTGCTGGGATTACAGGCATGAGCCACCACACCCAGCATTTGGGGTGTGGTACTGATTGCTGGTAGGTGTGAGTCACCACGCCCGATATTTTATCATTGTGTGTGGTTGGTTACTGGCTCAAAACAGGGACCTTGCACTTTGCTAGGCAGGTGCCGTGACCACTGAGCTAAATGTTCACCCCTTATGTGGTATTTTAAAGCAAATTAAGATGGCTTGATTGAAAGAAAGAAGTTTGGTAAACTACTTTTCTATCAGCACTTAAAAATTTTTAAAGTTCAAAATTGTAAGAGTAACAATATAGAAGGTTATAAAAGACATGTAAAGTTTCTTTTGACTCTAAGCTTCTCAGTGTTACTTAGCAGTTTCCCATTATGATTTTATTACATATATTTTTCAATTAATAACTTGTTTAACATTGACCATCTTTCCTTGTCTTCATACAAAACCAAATAAAGCGTCACTATTGCAATAATATTCATATATATATATATATATTTTTTTTTTTTTTTTTTAGACAGGGTCTCGCTTTGTAGTTCAGGCTGACCCTGAGCTCACTATGGAGCCCAGGCAAGCCTTGAACTCAGCAGTCCTCCTGTCTTCTGCCTCCCGAGTTCTGGGATTACAGGCGTGAGCCACCATGCCCGGCACTGTGGTATGTGGTATTGATTGCTGGTGGGTTTGAGTCACCACACCCAGCATTGTATGTGGTTACCGGGATGAACTCAAGACCTTGAGTTTGTGAGGCAGGCGCTGGAACCACTGAACCAAATTATCCGGCCCAGATTTATAGTTTTTTAAAACTTTTTTTTTTTTTTGGAGACAGGGTCTCCCTTTATAGTTCAGGCTGGCCCTGAGCTCAGTATGTATCCCAGGCAAGCCTGGAACCCAGCAATCCTCCTGCCTCTGCCTCCTGGAGTGCTGGGATTACAGGCTTGACCCACCAAGCCTAGCATTTGTGGTATGTGGCCCTGATTGCTGGTGGTTGTGAGTCACCATGCCTGTTATTGTATGTGGTTACCTGGGATCAAATCAGGGACCTTGCGCTTACTAGGTACACACTGGAACCACTGAGCTACATCTCTGGCTTTTAAACTTCTTGTTTTTTGAGGCAGAGTTTGGCTATGAAGTTCAGGCTGGTACTTCAACTCACAGTGATCTGCTTCAGCTGTTTCTGAGTGCTGGGATTATGGGCTTGGGCCACCACCTCTGGCAACAGATTTATAATTTTGTCTTGTTTTGTTTCAGACAAAATCTTATCATATAGTCCAGGCTGGTTTTGAATTTGTGATCCTCCTGCCACAATTTGCTGAGTGTTGGCATTATAGGCATGTGCCACCCTGCCTAGCCTTGGATTTATAATTTTTATTATTAACTACTGAAGAAACTGTAGCCTATTAGTGTTTTGTTCTTTTTTGTATCATAAGCCCTTTAGTAATTGAATTGCACACGTATCTTTAGTATTACATGATTTCATTTGCATAGTAAATTCTTTGATGTACAATTGCTTGGTCAAGATTATTAGTGCTACAGTGTTAGAGTTCGATAATCTGTCAGTCCTCTTACCCCAAGAAATAAATGTTAAGAATTTGTTTTCTATCACTGCATAGGCCTTTTTTGTAGGAGGATATGCAACCCTATAATTGTGGGGTTTCCCCCATTTTTTGTAGTAGTAAAAATGGATTTCCCCTAGAAAAATCACAATTTAACTTCTGTTATTTGCGTTAACTACCTAACATTATATTATAGACATGTTTCTAGGTTAATGTACTCTATCTCATATTTTACCATCACTAGATTTTGGCAAGTAGGGATAGAAGTATATATACTGTTTTTTTTCTGAAGTACTTTTAGAAAGTGCAGACTTTCCCCTATCTCTCCTCCCCTCCCTTCCCTTTTTCTCCTCTCTTCTCTTTTCTTCTGAGGCTGGGTATTAACCAAGGGCTTTGCATAAACTAAGCATGCACTGTACCACTGATTTAGCCACACGTATAAGTTCTACACAAATCTTAAGTATATAGCCTAGTGCTTTATCACAAATTAGAAAATACTTTTAGGTATAGTCCAGTTGCATTCATGGAGAGAGTACCAGTTTATTTTGCAGCCATTACCAAAAGCTCTGGATATCATTTAAAAATATTTAATGTTTAAAGTATTATTTAAAATAATATACATTTGTTCAAAATTAAATCAATGAAAGATAGAGATGTAGCTCAGTGATAAAGTATATACTTGCCTAGCATTCATGAATACCTGCTTCAATCCTCAGTCTTAAAAAAAATTAACCCCTTAAGTAAACAGTGACAAATAGTAATATGATGAATTCATGATCATTTTAAATCACTGCAAAAATTGTATTTACTGTTACTTATTTTTAGTTTTGGTTTTGGCTGGCCTTGAACTCACAATGATCTTCTTTGCTCAGCCTCCCACACCTGGGAATACAGGCATGTGCAAAGCCCATTTTTAATAACTATACTACTAATTTTTAAATTTCTGGTATGATGATTAAGAAACACTTCTATATTAAAATGATTCCAATTTCCTTGACATGTTAAGTAAGCTATGTTGAGTAGGACATCATAAATCTTTATATGCTTCTGTGATTATTTCTATAGATAAAAGAGTATACACATTGAGAAATTTTAGATTGCTAAATTTTACTTTGTTCATTTCTGATTTTTTGATACAGGATTTTGGGATTTCAGACAGGGTCTTACTATGTAGCCAAGGCTGGCCTTGATCCTCCTGCCTCAGCCTCCCAAATGCTAGGATTTTGTGCATGTGCCACCAGGCCTCGCTGTTAAATTATACTTTTGAGGAGTAGGGTCACTTTATGTCACTTTATGCATAGAAAGGAGATAGTCTAGTTGGCATTAGATATTTTAATTTTTATTTCTTTCACCTTTTTCTTTTTATTTAAAGTGTATCCTGACTGCTCTTTAAATTACTTTGTAACCTAGGCTGGCTTTGAATTTAAGACAGTCCTTCTGCTTGGGTCTTCTGAGGGCTGGGATTATGGGCGTGTACTTTCACATCCAGCTCTGTTGCCATTTTTGATGGATTAAAATGCTACACTGTTACTGTAATACACATGTATTTGATTGCTAATGAGATGGAATCCACATAGTTATTGGTCCTTTTTGTTTCTTGTTCTGAGTTACCTCTTCAAGTCCTTTTTATACTTTTCAATTTATAAATTTATTTTCAAATCTAATTTGAAAGAACTCTTTAGATACTAAATAATAGTAACTATTGCAAATATTTCTCTCAATTTGTTGTCTTTTAGTTTGTTTATAAAAATTTCAGCCATGATGAAAGTTTTGTTGGAAAACCTTACTTTTTATATAATCACTTCTTTTTTTGGAGTAGGAAAATTTTATTGAGAAAGAAAGCTTCTGCCTAGATAGACAGAAGGGGAAACCTGAAAAGGTGGGTTACCCACCCACCTTACTTTTCAGAAGGCTTTTATGGAGCAAAGCCATGACGTGAGGCAGGTTTAAGGTGGGACAAAATTACAGTCAACCAGTAACATTGCAAATACAATTGCTTGGGTAATACTGGTACAATGAGAAATCACAAAATGGAAAAATCATGATCAACCAATAAGATTACAACAAGTAAAGTTGCTTAGGTAATGAGGATCCAGTGGTAAGTCATGTAGAAAGTGTACAAAGATTTTCAGTTGGGAGACTTTTCTAGGTGGGTCAAGGTCTTGGTGTGGTTACTACTTTTAATGTTGCTATTGTTTGTGGAGTTATGTTTTGCATTTAAATCTTTTCATCTCTGATTCATTTTACTCTATGGTATGAATTAGAGATTCATGGTTTTTTTTAAAAAGGACCTTTTTTTGGTATACTGTGTGCTGATTTGGTATTTTCTGCTCAATTTGAAATCAAGCATGTTTCATTTCCTTGTACCCAATTATGCTCAGTCACAGAAGATTTTTCCTTCCCTTTCATATTATCACAATTCATATTATCACATATCTTATTATCACATAACTCTGTCCTTTCCTTTCATATTTTCACAATTAGTCCTCAGCCTCTGTAGGCTTCTTGCCCAGTATCAGGATTTCTTACATATTTGCAGTGCTAGTTTGAAAATGTGTTGTTAATGTTGATAAAATCTTAGCAAATTCATTGTGAAACAGAAGATGAGTTTACCATTTTTTTTTTAGAAGAGTGATTTGCTTTTTTTTTTTTTTTTTCTGGTACCAGTGCTTGCGAGGCAGACACCAAAACCAGTGAGTTAAATCCTTGGCCCTTGCTCTGTTCTTGCTATGAGTTAAAATTGCTTTTTATCATTTCAAGGTCATATATTCTTAAAACTTTGGGTGATTAGATGGTCTTAAAATTTGAAGCAACAGAGAATATCAAATGTTATATATTTTAGAGAAAATATGAAAGCTAGCACAGTGTCTGGTATGTAGTGTGTGATTTCTTGAAAGCTAGTATATTTCCTATGGAACAGAATCTTTGCTCTTGAAACAATACAAGCACACTTTGGTTTACTAACAGTTATAATTTATGGTTTCTAAAACAATGAGCATGATGGATACTGTTTCACAATATAATTTGAGTACAAGGTAGCAGTGAGGGGGTTCAGATAATGTAAAAAATCCTTTATCTTTTGAAAAATTACGCTGTATACCTCATACTGAAGGTATTTATTATGTTGCTTGTAAAAAACACTGATTTCATTTTTTCTATTTTATAATTACTGTTTATTAATGAAACTAGCACTCTTTATTGCAAAATTTCCAGCCATTTGGCTGTAATTTCACTTCATTTTAGTGTCCATTCTGTTTTTCTTTTGCTGTCTTATTTACTCATGCTCTACTATACTAGTTATGAGTTGTTTTAAAATTGTTAATTTAATAACATGCTTCATATTAATAAACTTAGGCTTACATTTTTAACAACTGAAGTTTCATTATTTGGTTATACAATAATTATCAGTTTCTTACTGATGGACATTAAGGTCATTAAACTTTGTATGTATATTGTATGTATATATAGCTATACTTATGTATATATATACTATATATGTATTTATATAGTATACTATATACTATATAGTATGTATACTTACATATGTATGTGTACATATATATACTATATACATACAAAGTATATATACACATACATAAGTGTGTGTGTGTATATATATATATATATATATATATATATATATATATACTTTGTATATAGTACATATTCCTGATCAATTCCTTAGGGTGTATTATTCATTGGAGAAACTTGAGTCAAAGAATATGAATTTTCCTAAAGCTTTTAAAATTTAACCAGAAAGTTCAGTAACAGCATCAGTATCTGATTGTAATAAAAGTAAATGCTCAATGGAAAATGTGCAAAAGTTCAGATAATAAATTAGAAATCATTCTTTGTTCATTCATGTGAACAAGTTGTAGAGTCTAAGAATATTGGGAGGTATAAGACAGCAGTAAGCCACATTGTCTTGCATCTCCATTTTATTTACTTTTTTTGTGGTGGGGATTTGAGATTCAACCTAGGACTCTGTGTATGTTAGGCAAGCACTCTGCTGTTGTACTACACGCAACCAAGAACCTGCATTTTAGAAGTGAAAGAAATAGAATAAGGAAAGCATACAGTGTTTCAATTGTATTAAGTGCTATAGATAAAAAGGGGGATGGGGAACTCCAAAGTTTAGGGGAGTATTTTAGTTTGTGTGTATATGTTGGAGGGTGGTGAAATTGAGCTTTGGACCGAGGCCCCCATGCTAGGCAAATTCTGTACTGCTGAGCTATGTCCTCAGCCCTTTTAAAATTTTTATTTTGAGATAGGATCATGCTAAGTTGCCCAAGCTGAACTTGTGATCCTCCTCCCTCAATACTCCTACATAACAAGACCCTGTTTCAAAAAACAAAAAAATAGGGCCAGGAATTTAGCTCCTCCCTCCTGAATACTATAGTTTGGGATAACAAGGGCGTCCAACTGTGCTTGGCTTGGCCTTCAGTTATAAGCAGAGTAATGAGGGAAAGCTCATTTGAACAAAGACCTAAAAGAAATGAGGGAGCAAGCTGTTCAGACATTGTGGGAAGATAATCTCCGTTGGAAGGAGCAGCAGGTGTACTGGCCTCGAACTGGGAGTGTTTGTGGCCTTAGAACAGCCAGAATGCTAAGGTCAGGCTGGAAAGTGGAAAAAGGGAAGAGAGCAGGAGATAAATTTGGTGATAAAAAGAGAGAAGATAGATGGATCCTCCAAGGTTTCTAGGCCTTACTCTGGCATCCATTTTTGTTCTGCATGAGATAAGAAGTCACTGAAGAAGGTATACCAGAAGAGCTGCCTAACATTTTAACAAGATCACACAGGCTGCTGGCTAGGCAGACATAGTATGAAAAGGTGAAAGCAGGGAGACCAGTTCTAGGATTGACCAGTGTTGTCAGTCATGGGTTTTATAGAGAAATAGAGTGGATAGTTTATAGAGCAGGATCATGTGACTGACTCTAAGGATTGCTAAATTTGACATTTATAGGACAGGTTGGTAGACTGCAAACTTAGGCAAGATTTCTCTGTTGCATTTATTTTATTTTGTTTTGTTTTAATTTATTTTTAGTTTTTTTGAGATAGGTTCTTGCTTTGTAGTTCAGGCTGGTCCCTGAACTCAACTATGTAGCCAGGCAAGCCTCAAACTCAGCAATCCTCCTGCCTCTGCCTTCCTAATGCTGGGGTTACAGGTGTGAACCACCACACCCAACACTGATATGTGGTGCCAGGATCAAACTGAAGACCTTGCACTTACCAGGTAGATGGAACCACTGAACTAAATTCCTGGCCCTATTTTTGTGTTTTTTGAGACAAGACCTTGTTATGTAGTTCAGGCTGACCTTGAATTTGGCAGTCTATCTGCTTCAGACTTCAGCCACCATTTTCCTGTCTTATCCTTCTTTTTTTTTTTTTGAGACAGGGTCTCGCTTTGTAGTTCAGGATGGCTCTGAGCTCACTGTGTAGCCCAGGCAAGCCTGGAACTCAGCAATCCTCCTGTCTCTGCCTCCCCAGGGCTGGGATTACAGGTGTGAGCCATCACACCCGGCACTGTGGTATGTGGTATTGATTGTTGGTGGGCGTGAATCACCACACCCAGGATGGTATGTGGTTACCGGGGATCAAACTCAGGACCTTGTGCTTGCGAGGCAGGCGCCAGAACCGCTGAGCTAACCCTTTGGCCCCTGTCTTATCCTTCTTATTGCTCAGATTACAAGTATGTGCCCTCACCTGGCTTCTCTGTTACATTCTTTTTTCCCTTTGTTACTGAAGCTTGAACTCAGAGCCACACTGACTACATTCCTAGCCCTTTTGTCTGTTTTATTTAGAGACAAGGTCTTTCAGTTGCCCAGGCTGGGTTCAAATTTGTGATCCTTCTGCTTCAGCCTCCCAGAGTGGTGGAATAACAGGCATGTCCTTAGTATGGGCACTGTTGAACTGACAGAATCCCCTTCTTAAAACCTCATCATTTGTGCTCTCAAAAGGCCTTCAGTTGATTGGTGAGATTTACTTAACATTATGGAAGGTAATATATCTGCTTTACTCCTTGTCCACTGATTGTTAATTCCATCTAAACTACAGTAGTATTTGATCAAACAAGTAGCCATTGTATTGTAGCCAAATTGACACATAAAATTAGCCATCACAGCCAGACTGGGAGGAGTCCAAACTTTGGATTGAGGGATTCAAAATGGAAACAGAAGCAATTCATGGTGAAATAAAAATGGTATCTTGTCAAGCCAGTGTCATTTATAGCAGTAACATCTAACAATAATTTAGTCAGAGATGATTTGGTTGGAAGATAAAAATATATGTCTCCTTGCCTTAATGAAATAGCATATGCTTCATGAAGAATCATTCTGGGACTCAGGTAGGGAACTCACAATGACAAATGCTTGTTTGCCTAGACATGTTACTGACCTCTTTCCCATGCATTATCTGCCTTACTCCTCTGAACAACTTTGTCAACCAGAAGCTATCATGTCTTTTATATGTAAGAAAATTAATACAGAGCAAGGGGGAAGGAGCGAGTAAGGAAGAGTCAGAGTAGGATTTATATCTAGTCTCTGTAGTTCTGGTGTACTATACTGCTTCTTAAGAAACTTTTATGAGCTAAGTATCTGTATTTTAAGTTGTAAATAGACTTTTAGGACTATTACATAATAGTGTTATTTATGATATTATATGTGTAGCTTATATGATCAAATATTTCTTCTTTAAAGAGGCCTTTTCTGACTACTTAGTCTAAAATAGTGTCCTGGGGCCGGAGGGTTAGCTCAGTGGTTTCGGCGCCTGCCTCGCAAGTGCAAGTACCTGAGTTCGATCCCCGGTTACCACATATAATGCTGGGCGTGGTGGCTCACGTCTGTAATCCCAGCACTTGGGAAGCAGAGACAGGAGGATTGCTGAGTTCGCAGCGGCTTACCTGGGCACCATAGTGAGCTCAGGGCCAGCCTGAACTACAAAGTGAGACCCTGTCTCCAAAAAGCAAAAAAAAATAAATAAATAAATAAAATAGTGTCCTGCTTTTCACTTCATTTACTCACCCTAATTTATTTTTCTTTACTGTCTGAAACTATATTCCATGTTTATTTTTTGGCCTATGTTTGGTGTCAGTTTTCCCTTACCAAAATCCATTCCCATGAGAAAAAAGTTCATGCCTTCAGTTCATGGAAGGGTTCATGGTAAACATACCAGTTTCTAGAATAATTCCTGACAGATAGTAGATGCTCAGAAATTATTTATTGAATGGGAACAGGCATGAAAAACTGGAGTGAGGATAGGCTGTTTCCAAGCTTGCTTAGGGGTTTGTAGTGTTACTTGCTTCCATAAACATGACTACTTTGGATTTAACTCTCTTTTTTTTTTTTTTTGAGACAGGGTCTGGCTGGATTTAACTCTCTTGATTCCATGAATTTTTAAGTTGAAAGATTATGTTTGAAAATTTTGCTTTTGCTTTTAAAAGCAGTTATAATTTCTCTTTTGCCTTAAAAATGCATTCTTTTCTGACTATAAAATTAACACGTACTATATATTACAGGATGTTGAGATAAAAGTGGGAAGAAAATCCTCAATTAAGGAAGTATTTTTATTGAGATAAGTCTGTAGTTCAGGCCTCCAACTCAGGCTGGCTTCATTCTTGACTCTTGTAGGAGTCCTCCTGTCTCAGACTGCTAAGTGCTGGGATTATAGGCATTTGCCACCATGTCTGGCTATTTTTCTTTTTTTTTTTTGAGACAGGGTCTCGCTTTGCAGTTCAGGCTGGCTGTGAGCTCACTATGTAGTCCAGGCAAGCCTCAAACTCAGCAATCCTCCTGTCTCTGCCTCCCGAGTGCTGGGATTACAGGCGTGAGCAACCACGCCCGGCACTGTGGTATGTGGTATGTGGTATGTGGTATTGATTGCTGGTTGGCGTGAGTTTCCACGCCCAGCATTGTATGTGGTTACTGGGGATTGAACCCAGGACCTTGTGCTTGCGAGGCAGGTGCCAGAACCACTAAGCAACCCTCCAGCCCTTGCCTGGCTATTTTTAATATTTTGACATTTTAAAAAAGATTTTAATCCATATATATGTTTTACATAGCAGGAAGTAGTTTATATGTGTAGTTTTATATGCTTGATTGTACTTTTTATGATTTATGTACTTATTGAGGATAAATGCATTAGCTTTTCTCTTTAATTTCTCAACTTGAACTGTTTTTTGTTATTGTTGTTGTTTAGTTTCTTTTGTCTTGAGACAGTCTTGCTTTGTAGTTCAGGCTGGCCCTGAGCTCACTATGTAGCCCAGGCAAGCCCCAAACTCAGCAATCCTCCTGCCTCTGCCTCCTGAGTGCTGGGATTACAGGCGTGAGCCACCATGTGCGGCACTGTGATATGTGGTACTGATTGCTGGTGGGTGTGAGTTACCATGCTCAGATTGTTGTATAAGGTTACCAGGGATCAAACTCAGGACCTTGAGCTTGCTAGGCAGGTACTGGAACCACTGAGCTAAATCCTCAGCCTCCTGAACTGACTTTTTCATAAGCAACCCATAATTTGTCATTTCTCTGGTGTCTATAATCCTCATTATTAATTACTAAAAATGTCACATAAATTTTTGCGTTCATTTTGAATTACTTAGTATATGCATTTCTAAGTGCTATACTAGACTAGATCATCAAATGGTGAATGTTTAAATTTTTTATTATAGTAAAAGATATTGCCAGTAATCTCCCTCAGAATATCTCCCTCACTTTAAACACACTTATACCATCATTCTTGCCACTGGTTGCACTGTTGCACTGCCTTCATGTTCTTCGTTGGTTAGAAATATTTATTTTTCATGATCATTTTAAATTTGGTGAAGAGCCAGAAGTTGCGTGGTGCCAGATCCAGTGACTAAGGTGGATGAGGATACACCATACTATTTTTATGAGACTGCTTTTCTGTTTAATGGCACTCAATGGCAGCAGCATTCACCATATTTTTTCTTTAATTGAATCTTTTTTTTTTTTTTGAGAGGTCTCGCTTTGTAGTTCAGGCTGGCCCTGAACTCACTATGGTGCCCAGGCAAGCCGCCGCGAACTCAGCAATCCTCCTGTCTCTGCCTCCCAAGTGCGGGATTACAGGCATGAGCCACCACATCCGGCATTGTGGTATGCGGTGTTGATTGTTGGTGGGCGTGTCTCCACGCCCAGCATTATATGTGGTTACCGGGGATCGAACTCAGAACCTTGCGCTTGCGAGGCAGGCACCGGAACCACTGAGCTAACCCTCCGGCCCTTTAATTGAATCTTTATTGGTATACTTTATATACAGATCACAATCACATTGTACCATATTTTTGATCATATGGCATAAAGACATTCATGAAAGAAAATTTTCAGAACTGTTTCAAAAACTGTCAAGAATAATGAGATAAGCATGTTCAAAACAAGGGTGGTATTTTGAGGGGGATCAACAGCCATGCCTTTTACTATAATAAATTTTTAAAAATTTAAATATTTTCCACATATTTTTACTACTTTATATATCAAGTCACATTGTTTTTTTATAGAGTTTACCTCTCATTTCACCCTACTGGAATTGAACACTATTAATTTGAGAAGTTTTAGCAAGCATGTATCTCTGTGGGATCTAGTAGCATATTTTAATTGACGAACCTCATTACAAGCGGCAGTTCTTCACTGAGCAATTTGAGAATATGTTGAGTCAGCCAAAAGGAGATGCCTTACTAAAAGGAGATCTCCCAACAACTGCATGTGCTTGGCTATGAAAAAGAACTCCAGCGACATTTTCAAACACACAGCCCATATCTTCCTATTGAAATGCCTGGCGCTGTGCCCAGAGTTGACCATTGAGATCATTCAGTTAGAATGGGGTTAGTCACAAAATACTTAACAAAACATGAATCACTTGCACATCTTATCCCTACTTCCTGAGGACCTGCTGTATCCCTTGCACTATACTGTGCTCTAGCAATGAATGCAAAGATCTTCACGGACAGATTGAAAGTAAATACTCCCAACCTAATATAAAGAAGATTCTTTTCTTTAGAAAACTAGGAATCATTTCTTGGAGTCTACAACATCTTTTATGTTATGTTTGCTTCTTATTTACTTAATTTAGAATAAAAGGAAAATTTTAAATACTTTAAGGTAACAGGAAGTAAAAAATTAAAAGTTAAAGTACTGATAATATTGTGATTGTAGGTAAGAAGAAGCTGTCATGTGAGTAATTTCAAAGAAAAGTACTTTTTCAAAACAAACATTGGCAGGGGATCCCATACAATTCACAGGGAAGGGATGGACATGTGAACTTCCCTGTTGGCCAGTAGTTAACATCCTAGGGATGAAGCAGGAACCTGGAGTGTCCTCAGGCAGTGCTGGTTTGAGGTGTTATTAAGGTTGTCTGGCAGTAGTGGTTAAAAAGAGGGAGAATGACATGTTTATTCTTGCAGATATGATCCCATAATTTCAAGAATTGGGTATTAATGTGCATAAGACATTGAAAGATATAATTTTTTACCTATTTGAGGTGGTTTCAGACTCATAGGACAGTTCCAAGTACAATACAAAGAACTACTTGTTTCCCCTGAAATAAAGCTGACTGAATAGCGCTGTTATATTTTACCATCTATTTCCTATAAAAGTGGGTGAACATACATACACATAATATGAGAGTCAAATCATTACATTAATATTGGTATATTATTGCTATCTAAACCTCAGTCCCTGTTTTAAGCTTCAACCAAAGGTCCTAATAATGTCTTTTATAGCAGAGCTGACCAGTCAGAGCAGTGCATTGTCTTTCATTGTTAGATCTCTTTAAATCTGGAACAGTATCTGTCTTTGCTAGATTTTGTGACTTTGACACTTTAAGGTCAGTTGTTTTGCAGTACCCATGTCAGCTCAGGTTTATGTGTTGCTTGCTTATAACTAAATTTAGGTTGCAGGTTTCTGGTAGAAGCCCAGAAGTGATGGCTGAGATAGAAGTACATGACTTGAATTTATCTCAGTGTGAAATAGGGGCTACTTGAGTAAAGTGGTGATTAGCTGCTTCCTGCACTACAAAGCTATCTTTTCCCCTTTGAAATCAGCATTTTGTGGGGAGATACTTTAAAAGTCTATAAATGTTTATTTTTATCAGACTTTCAAGTTTTTGTTTATCAGTAAAGACTGTTCTTTTATCTGTAAATTATACCCTGTTATTATTGTTGCTCATGTTGATGACCGGATTGTCGCATTTGTCAGTGGCTATTTCAGGTCAGCTCCTGTACCCTTTTGATCCATTCTCATAGTTGTTTCAGCACTTCTCACATCTGCTGCAACATGTTCGAGCTCATCTTCAACCTTGGAACCAGCCATTTTCTCAGGGAGCCCTAGGTCCTCTCAGCCGACTACACTAGGAAATTCATTTCTCTTTTAAACATCCCTTCCTTTCTGTGTATTAAACAATTCCCCTGAGTTCATACTGATCTATTCAGTTTTTTTCCATACCTGCAGATTTCACTCAGTCCTCTTGTAATAGAACCCTTTCCATATTTATAACTCCTTTCTCTGTTAGTGAGAGGCCTGGCCCCTGTTCACCACGGCATACCTAATTTGCTTGCTTACTTCTAGGAGTCAGTAGGAAGTTTTAGAATTGCTCAAGTTACTGGAAAATAAAACTGTGCTAACTGTACTTAATATTTCCCTGTAACTAAGAAAAAATTATGTCCAGCTATTGTTTGAGTCATCTAGGTTAGTTTTTTTTTTTTGGCCCCACTATTGGTTATATTATTTATTTAAAAAGTTTCTGCTGATAGTCCATGTTTTTGCTCTCCTATTCATTGTTTATTTTATTTTTTGGGTATACAAAGCATTTAACATAATTCAAAGAGTAATAACAGAAAAGTATGGTTATAGAATGTACTTATCTTTTCTGTGCTGCTCACAGTCACTCATCCTTTTCATCCTGTTTTCACTGGATAATCTCATCTTTTCTGGTTTTTCCTGCTTGGGTATCTTTGTGCTCTAATGAGCAGGTACTTGCATGCATTTTTTTCTTGGTTTTGCTTGTTACACAAAAGTAATTATACAGTATATATACACTTTTGCATTTTGCTTTTACCCCTGAAAGTATGTCCTGAAACTTACTATCCATCCACAGAAGCCCTTACTTTACTGCCATGTAATGCTTCATTGCATTCATATGCCATAGTTTATTCAGTCCTTACATATGTAGTTTTTATCTTTTTGAAATTATAGACAATGCTCCTACAAATAACATTATGCACATGCATTTTCATATTACTATTGAATTAGTGTATCTTCAGTGAAAATTCCTAGCAGTAAGACTGCTAGATCAAAAGACATACATAATTCCTTTTTGTTAAATATTGCCAACATTTCTTCCAAAAGGGCTGTGCACTTTAGCCTTCCTGCCAGAAAAGAGGAGAGTTCTTGCCTGTTTTCCTCAGTGGTTCATTGACTGGAATGAATTATCATACTTCTCAATATTTGCCAGTCAGTTAGATGAGAAATGTGTATCTTTAATTTTTGTTTTTTAATTGTCTTAACCTCTTTTTCTCTTTTAATTTTTTTTTTTTTTTTTCTTTTTGAGACAGGGTCTCGTGTTGTAGTTCAGGCTGGCCCTGAGCTCACTATGGTGCCCAGGCAAGCCGCCGCGAACTCAGCAATCCTCCTGTCTCTACCTCCCGAGTGCTGGGATGACAGGCGTGAGCCACCACGTCCGGCATTGTGGTATGCGGTGTTGGTTGTTGGTGGGCGTGTCTCCATGCCCAGCATTATATGTGGTTACCGGGGATCGAACTGAGGACCTTGCACTTGCGCGGCAGGCGCCGGAACCACTGAGCTAACCCTCTGGCCCTTTTTTGTAATTTTTAATTTTTATTTTTTGGTACCAGAGATCAAACTCAGGACCTTGTACTTCTAAGGCAAGCGCTGAAAGCACTGAGCTAAATCCTTAGCACAACATCTTTTTCTATTAATTGCTCATTGTTTTACTTTGAAGTACAATTAAATCCTTGGCTTTCACACTGAGCTACATTTCTAGCCTTATTTAAAATTTTCTGTTTTGAGACACGGTCTTATTGGGCCACTAACTTGTCCTTGGTGGTTTGAATTTGTGATCTTGCTTCAACCTTCCAGTGTGCACCATTATGCAGGCTGGCTCCTGTTGGTATCATTAAAAGTATCTGTTCGAGTTTTCCCCCTAGTTTTATATTTTGACTTTCTATACTCAATTTAAATTTTTAGGGTTATCAGTATGTGACATATATTGTAAACATTTTTTCCACTTTGTCATTTTGACTTGCAGTTTTTAAAATGCTATGAAAAAATTTAAACTTTTTGTTTTGTTTTTTTGACAGGGTCTCACTTTGTAGTTCAGGCTGGCCCTGAGCTCACTATGTAGCCCAGGCAAGCATTGAACTCAGCAATCTTCCTGCCTCTGCCTCCTGAGTGCTGGGATTACAGGTGTGAGCCACCGTGCCCAGCACTGTGGTATGTGCTGATTGCTGGTGGGCATGAATCACCACGCCTGGTATAGTTGTATGTGGTTACTGGGTGTTGAACCAGGGACCTTGAGTTTGCTAGGCAGGCGCCAGAACCACTGAGCTAAATCTCAAGCCCTTAAACTTTTTTTTTTTTTTTTTTTGAGATAGGGTCTCGCTTTGTAGTTCAGGCTGGCTCTGAGCTCGCTATGTAACCCAGGCAAGCCTTGAACTCAGCAATCCTCCTGCCTCTGCCTCCTGAGTGCTGGGATTACAGGCGTGAGCCACCGCGCCCAGCACTGTGGTATGTGGTATTGATTGCTGGTGGGCGCGAGTCACCACGCCCAGCATTGTATGTGGTTCCCAGGGATCAAACTCAGGACCTTGCGCTTGCGAGGCAGGCACCGGAACCACTGAGCTAAATCTCCAGCCCCCTTAATTTTTTTATATAGCCAAATTATCCTCTGTACTTCTCTTTTTGCCTTAACTGTTTTGTGGTGTTGAGTACTGAAGCCAGGGCCTCATGCTTGCTAGGCAAGCTGAGCCAAACCCCCAGCTTCTTCCATTGTTTCCTAGCAATGGGATTTTGAGTCAGTTAAATAAACTTTCTCTATAGCTAAATTTTAAAGGAATTTACTTACAGTTTTTTTCCAGTGCTTATAGTTTCATTCTTTAAATTTAAATTTCTGATTTATTGGGACTCTTCATGTAAACCTATCTGTGAAGAATAGATCTAATTTTGTCTGTTCAAATTGCTAATCAATTGTCTCAGCACTACTTATTGAAAGTTTCCAGTTATTTGAGATGCCACTGTTAGCATGTGCTGTATTTTCATATGTACTTGGTGCTGTGTCTGGACTTCCTGTTCGATTAGACCAGTAGCACTTGGCAGACTAGGATTGTGGATTAAATCTAGCTGCAACTGTGTAAATAACATACTGGAGCACAGCTCCTCTCATTTGCTCACATGTTGCTTTCATGCTGCAGCAGAGAGTCAAGTTGTTGTGACAGAGGCCCACAAAGGATAAAATATTTACTGCCTGATCTTTTCAGGTAAAGTTTGCTGACCTCTATTCTGGACTAATTGTATATTCTTTTACATAAAGTGCTTCACTTTTATTTAGAGAGGTTTATCATGTATTTTAATGTCTGATGGAACTAATTCCTCTTGTAGCCTTTTTCTTCATTTAAAAAAAAACTGAGTTTTGTTACAGATTAATCCTTCCTTCCCTCCTACCTTCTTCCCTCCCTCCCTCCCCCCCGTTCCTTCCTTCCTTCCTTCCTTCCTTATTTCCTTCCCTTCCTCCCTCCTTCCCTCCCTCCCACCCTCCTTCCTTCCTTTTTCTATGGAAACTAAGATCAAATTTAGGGCTGTACCTCTGAGCCATTTCCCCAGCTCTACAAATTAATTTTACTATTTGAACTGAATATTCATTTGTCTAGCTCCATAAAGAAGCTTTTTAATGTGATTATTGGAAGAATGTTAAAATTTTGGGAAAAAATGCCATCTTTGTAATGTTGAATTTTCCTTTGCAACAAATTATGAAAAAAAATGAAACAGTCTTATCAAGAACTAATCCACAAAAATGCAGGCCAACATGATTTCACAGATTTCTACCAAGACTTGAAAGAGCATACAGGCCAAAAGCACCATAAATTGTTTCCTAAGACTGATTTTAGAGAAAAATTTGGATTTATGGGGAATTATTTCTAATTTTATTATCTTTTTCATCAAAGAGAATTTCTAATCATTCTCCTTTATAGGGCTTCTTTTATAGGGTCTAATATATAATCAGGTTTTGTAAGATTTTAGCTTGTGCTTGAAAAGCAGCTTTTAGTATTTTTTTTTTTTTTTTGAGATGGGTCTCGCTTTGTAGTTCAAGCTGACCCTGAACTCACTATGTAGCCCAGGCAAGCCTGGAACACAGCAATCCTCCTGCCTCTGCCTCCCGAGTGCTGGGATTACAGGCATGAGCCACCACGCCCGGCAACTTTAGTCTTTTTTGAACAGGTTATATAAAGTTTGATAACTACTTCTAAGATTTGCCCACCTTATCAATTATATTTGTTCTCTTGAATTTTCACTTTTTTTTTTTTTTTTTTTTGAGACAGGGTCTCGCTTTGTAGTTCAGGCTGGCCC
>PVIC010026320.1:0-24644 GCA_004025085.1 Thryonomys swinderianus | reverse complement strand
CCTTCCTTCCTCCCTTCCTCCCTTCCTCCCTTCCTCCCTTCCTCCCTTCCTCCCTTCCTTCCTTCCTTCCTTCCTTCCTTCCATGAATGTTCCAGGACCTGTGCCAGGCTCTGAGGATACAGAGAGCCCACCTGGGTGACTGGAGTCGTTCATGCTCAAGGAGCTCAGTCTAGTGGGGAAAGAGATGCACCCCCCGTTGCAAACAGGCACACAGGCCCCCAGCATTGAAGGCACAGGGGCTTGAAGGACCAACAGTGAACTGGAAAGGGTGGCAAGAAGTTGTAGAGGCAGATCCAGGAAGTCTTCCTGGGAGGGTGACATACGCTTCAGTTGTGAAGAAAGGACAGACATAACCTAGCTGAAGAAAGACAGAAAAAGCCTTTCAGGAAAGAGAACACACACACACACACTCACACACTCACACACACACACACACACACACAGAGGCAACTGGGGAGACTGAGGTGGGAGAACTGCTTGAGAAATTGAGTTTGAGATCAAGCATAGCAACATAGTGAGACCCTCTCTCTAAAGCAAAACAAAACAGAAAAGCAAAGGCAAGTAGGAGGGGAAAATGCAAATGAGAAAAATGCTAAAACTAGTAGAAACTAGCCCAAGTTTTCCTACGTCACTTGTCCATTCCATTTCTTGGCTTTATCTTCTACCCATATTTACCTTATATCAACTGAAATGATGCAAGCCTCAGGCAGTTTAGGAAAATGTATATAGTCAATCATTTCATCTCTCTAGTAGAAAGGCATTGAGAATTCAGGATAGCCATACTTGGCTGAAAACAAGATTGGATGTGGGGAAGATAAAAATATACCACCACAAATGTACTTCTCTGGTATAGTTCAAATTGGTTATTGTGAGGAATTGCAGACCTTTGCCAGCATAAGAATGGCTCTGGAAAGCTAACCTTCGGAAAAAGAACTTTACATTTATATGAGAAAACACCAGAGGCAGGCACAGCCTTTGGGTTTGGCTATCCGTCCCTCCTTTCCCCCTAGCAAAGATCCTCTTGGGAAGAAGGCTGGGGGCTGGCCTTCCTGGTCTGCTCAGAAATTGCCACAGGTGGCTGTTCTGGGGCAGATGTCATCCACACTAAGAAGGCAGCCTTTCTCCCTGTGGACAGCCTCCCACCGTGTGCCTGCAGAAGCCCAAGCTCCAGCCATTTGGCTCTCCACCCCTCCTTTGAGTTATATACTGAATATGTGCATAGACATATGCTTTTTTTCACAGTCTAAATTTATTCAAAGGAAGGAATTTAAAACTTCCCCTAGGTGTTGATAAGGAGCCATATAGGAAGTTGATGAAAATCAGGCAATTGATGGGAAATGTAACATTTGAGTTTTGTAATTTTCTCCCTGTAGACAACAAAGAGGTTGGACTCTTTTGCCATGAGGGCTGAATGGATGGGTCAGTGGACTGTTCTAAGATGAGGAAGCTAACAGAGTAAGACAGGGGAGCTCTAGGCATTCCAGGCAATCCACAGCCCAGTTTGAAAGCCTTTTGGGCTATATCTTTGCAAGTCCAACGTATTTCCAGAACACTTAATAATATCCCCCCAGTCCTAACTATTCAGCCGTACTGCAAAGAAAACCGAGGAGAAGAATATCAAGCCCTTCTCCCAGTGTGGTTTATTTCTGTTCACAGAACCTCTAAAAACAGGAGGCCAAGGTTGACCTCTTTAGTCAAGAGTCATTTTAACTTTAAAATTATGATTGCATGTGAAAGCTAAAATGGGAAAGAGAAAAAATCAGTTCTCAGGACAGAAATGCTAAAAACTCTTGGGCTACATTCCACTTAGGGTCCTGCCCTACACACAGAGCTCCCACTGTGGGTGGATGGGTGAGAGATCAGCAAAGACCAGTTTGGGCCAGTTGAGGATCAAGGGATCATGAGGTTTACACTATAGGTGGCCAGTTTACAGATAAATACATTTACTACAGTGATTATGTTGTATAATCTTTGAGAACAGAAGCTCAAGACCCGCCCTCACTGTTGAGATAATGGCTGGCAAAGCACTTACCCATATTCAGGGAACTATGTTGCACTAAAATAATCAGGGGGCTACAGTATGCATTCGTTCCCTAGGGATCCATATTAAATTGTCACAAATTGGGTGGCTTAATGCAACAACAGTTTATTCTCATTGCAGTCTGAGAACTGGAAGTCTGCCACCCAGGTTGGTTCCTTCTGGAAGCTCTGAAGGAGAATCTTCCATGGCTTCCTCCTAGCTTTGGGAAGTACCCAGCAATACTTGGGTGTTTCTTTTACAGGCTACCACTGTACATCTTCAACTGTGCCTTTGCTTGGCATTGTCCTTTGCCTGCGTCTACATTTTCTTCTCCATAGCCAGCTACCCTACTGGGTTGGGCCCCTCTAATCTGGTAGGAGCTCAGTTTAATTCAATCCAAATAAGGTCACATTCACAGGTATTTGGGGTTAGGACTTCCACATGTCTTTTAGAGGAAGCATAGGGCTCCTGTGGGAATGTGAAATGAAAGCAAGAGGCAAACCTGTGAAAATGCACAGAAACAAGCTCTGAGCAAAGTGTGAGAAGACCTGGGTGCCCTGCTTTCTGTCTGCCTGCTAGGTCCCCTGGCCTCTGTAGGTCTGGAGGAAGGTGAAGCTGGCCCTGCTTACTTCAGAAATGCCCTGAGAATGAAGTAAAATCATGTAAGTATTTTCTATTGGGAAAATGTTTCTACAAGTGCAAGGGATTATTATGAATTCATTCCAGATTGTGTTGACTTGTCCTTAACTTCATAACTACTTAATGAGTAGGTAATGGAATGAGAAACATAGCCTGTCTTACAGGGAAGAGAATTTAAATTACACGCCTCCTATCATTTAAGGTTGAGATAAAAGTACAATAGCAATTTGCAGATAAGCAGAGTAGTATTGCAAATCCTTGCACACTGAACTTCTTACTTTTTATGCAGGTTGGGGAAACAGCATGGTATTCATGTGAAGTTTCAGTGTGGAAAGAAATTTAAAAGCAAACTAAAAGCACTGATCTCAAGGACATGAGCAGACATATCCAGTGGCAGAACCTCTGTGTGGTCCATAATAATACTGGACTCCATTACAGTGTCCTGATAATTGCCTTGAATTTGCTTTGTCAGATAACTTTTCTGGATAAGAGGACACAGACCACCCAATTTATAAAATTAGCCAAAGAGGACACTTTCCTGACTGATATTACACACTCCCATGTCTACTACACAAAACAGAACAATTGTGCAACCAGAAGAAATAAAGGTAGCATTTTTACAAAGCTCCTGTTTCCCTCTTTAAAAAGTCCTGAAGCTCTAGAGGTAATGAGAAAATATTTTCATGCCACCAGATTAGGTTACGGGAACTGACAGGTAAAGATAGTCACCCCAAAAATGCCAAAAAGGGATGTCTTGGGGATAACAGCTGGAGCACTATGGTTACATTTGAAGCATCCTGTGACCTACTTGAGTGCTACTGATGACCACAGTAGTGATAAATTCTGTTGACCTTGGATTGTTGGGGTTTGCTGACCCAGAAGAGATCCGAGAGGGGAAAAATAGCACTGGTAAAAATAAACAAAGAGCTCCAAGAATGTATTTTCAATGTGCTATGCAAACTGAATCCCCTCTCTCATACTTTCAGAAATAAGACAAATCACGCATCAGTTAATAAACAAAACTTTATTTTCCTTTAATACAAAAATTAAATAGCAAGGGCTTTTTGTACAGTGATAAATTAGAAATTTACAGTACAGACATCAACGTGGACATACTTTTGTACATCCTTAAAAGCAGGGTCTTTTTCCTTTGAAATTCAGCAATTAATTCAGGGCGTGAATATAGGAATTTGCCTGGTACCTCTATGATGAATGTCAGAAAGTCCCCCAGGTCATCCTCCACATCTCTGGAGCTGTGGGGAGCATGAGGATCCAAGAAAAGGCCAGAGAGCAACTAACTTGACCACTGTACAATGCAGGCTGAGTCGTATTTTATCTTTTCGCAGATTGCACAGATTGCACCTGATACTTAGTCCACCTTTCTTCTGAAAAGCTAAGAGGCCTTCTTCATATTTAGATTTTCTAAAGCCTCACAACATCCCTGTGAGGTAGAAGAAACTCAGAACCATCTGCATGCCACACTGGAGAGATGGAGAAAGCAGCTTGCCCCTCCCAAAGTCCACAACGAATTCAGGGCCTATTAACAGGACTGGGAATTTTTAACAACCTGAGAGGGAAGACAGACCCAAACTTGGTGGGGTGGAACTTTCCTCAACTCTCTTTTCACAAGTCTTCTGGGACGACAGAGGCCATGGTCTGAATATGGCAGGAAACCAGGAGGTACAAAAGTTTTGAGGACATGGCTCATACGGGATCCCAAAAAGATCCTCTACAAACTTCCTGGGTGAATAGTAGGAATTTGCTGATGCAAAGAGGTGAAATAAGATAAATAAGAAACAAACAAGTGACTGTTGGGACACCTAGGCTTACCAGGGGAAGAGGCATGTCGGGGGCTCCATGGTTCGCTTCCTTCCTGGTACTGTCAAGCCTGCCATGACTGCACACTGGCATGGCAACAGGCAGCCACAGAGCTCAATCCAGGCTGCAATGCAACAAGATCCATTATTTACAGTTCCAATATCTGATCCATGGAAGGAGCACAATACTTTCTTAGGAGTTTCCAAGATCTATGATCTAGCTACAGAAGAAAAATGATACCCCAGGTCCTTTGCCAGGCGTAGTACAAATCCAGACACGGACTCTGAACTCAAACACAATGAAGAAACAAAGGAAATTGTCAGAGAGACTTGACATGACTGGCTAGACGACCAACTCTTTCCGATTCCTTCTACCACAGGATGAAACTCAAGATGTAGATTATTTTAAGAGGTCCCTTCCGAAGTCTGTGCTCAGCAGTTCCCCTTTGTAACTGTTGCTGTAGCGACCTGATCAGACGCCAAGGTCACACACACCTTCTTGGTGAAATCCCTTTAAATGAGCCTGTCTCCCTTGGGCTGAAGATGGTGAGTTCCTGTTCCTGTCCCCAGGTACCAGCTTGGTTCTCCACATAAAAACAAATCACTTAATTCCATGACCAGGAAGCCAAGGGGGCCAGGAGTTCAGACCTGCGAGGGCTAGACAGAATCACAGTGCGGCATCTAAGACAGAAGTTTTCCAGATCCTGTTTCTCGAGAATGCAGGTAAGGGGTGATCCATGAAAGAAAAAAAATCAACAAGCATCTTACAGAAATGAAAAGCATTGCCCCTTCTCCAGTTTCAGGGTCCTGAGCAAGCTGCCAGCTGGGAAGTAGACTCAATGATCAGGAAACGGGGCTCCACAAAGGAAGAAGGATGTGAATCAATCAAATAGCATAACCAGATGGTTCTGGCCAAGCCACCCCATGTCCTTCTGTTCTGAGGTTTACCAGAGAGAAAGCTGGACTGAGGGGCCCTTGGTCCAGTTTAATGAAATCTCTGGAGGCCAATGGGTTAAAAGTTACAAGCAGACTTATTTGTTCTAGATTTTAGAGGTGAAAAATAAAGCCAAGAAAACAACCTAACTTTTTTCCTAGTCAGGCACTGTCTTCAAATCTGCCTATAGGAGTCAAAGGTAAAAAGTGAAACACAAGCTGTCTGTCTGGAGAGGCACCGTGGGTGTGGGAACTTGTTTTCATATATCTTGTTCTCCATCCTCCTAGGGACTCCTGTAGAGATTGTCATGAAGCAGAGCTGATGCTTTCTTTCACCATGTAACTGACTTAGAAGGAATCTTGGGAAAGATGAAAACTGTGTTTAAGGTTCAGAGACCCAGAAAGAGGTCTGTGGAAAAGAGACTGTGACACTGATTTAAATTCCAGGGCCTCTACACCTTCAGGAAACCGGAAGCTGGGCACATCCAGGAACATCTCTCTCCTACATCCATCCGAGTGGACCTTACCTCCCACAGCACCTGAAGGCACCTGACATTTTTATACACAGCGGGCACTCAAAAAGTGATAATAGACTGTCACGTTTAAAAATAAATATCAAATTAACAGAACATAGAGTCACTTGAAGGACACTGGAAACTGACTCCTTGGCCACAAAGTTCCTTTCTTCAAACTGTAAACATTCTCCGTTGTCTGGAATGTGAAAGAAAGGCCTATAACACTGTGGCATTGCTAAGGCTGCTAATCTAGTTTGTGCCAACATCCATTTCTGATCAAATGTACTTTTCCCTGAAAAGGCAATATAAACCCAAGACAGTCAAGCCCCCAAAACCATCAGAGCACTTGCTCCAGAATTTAAAACTTAGGTGTCCAGGTTCAAACAAGTGTTTTTTGATTGTTATGATTATTATTTAATCATTGACAAATAACAAATGTCTACTCCATGCCCAGCTCTCTGCTGGGTGCTGCACTGGTCATAGGATCACTGAAGTATCACAAAGAAAACTGCATTACAAAGCCCTAGACTCTAACAGCAAAGGCACTCCCTCACGGCAGGATCCTCCTTCCCTTTCCTGGGCCAAACTGTACACACAACTCCCAAGACACCAGGGCAGAGCGTGAGTAAGGGCAGACTCTGCCCTTGGATGCGTGCTCCAGGGCCCTAAACAGCTATGGGAACCATCTACGAGCAGCACAGGAGTTCACATTTTACATTTTGTGGGTACTGCAGCCTCAAATAAAGTTAAACTGGTCCTTCCAGCGATCAGTTCTCATGTTCCTGGAGCCCTAACCCAGAGTCCAACTGCACAAAGTAGCAGGGGCCACCCAGGCTCAGAGAGCTTCTACTCAAAGGCCCCAGGACTCTCCCCTGCAAACATGCAACGGACCCTACATGTATCTTGATTGCAGACAGCTCAATAGTATGTAAAAACAAGAGGAAAGGACAGAGAATGTCAAACCGTGAGTATAAAGCTTAAACCAAAATAAAAAGACATGCTTATTTCCAGAAATTGATCTTCTATTTGGAATTTTGGGTCTCTGGAAATGTTTCTTTACAAAAGGAAAGAAAAAAAGCTTTCTTATCTATTTTTTTAAAAGGCACAAATTAATAAATAATGAATCACTGCAAAGCAGTTGCTGAAGCAGAAACAGGTAGGAGTTACAAGGAAGGCAACCTGTGACATGGACAACAAATTGTCCCAGAGCCCAGGTGATTAGAATGCCTAAGGCAGATTAAGAAAAAGGCCAGCTACAAACTGAAAAGAACTGCAACATTTGATAGGATGCTGGGGTACCCCCTCGCGAAGAACATAAAGCACACATTTTAAAGGCTTTGGATACTTCCACGTAAGGCAATTAAGACCTGTGCTGTTAGATTTTGCAGTTCATTTCATATGGTCTACACTTTATTCCCTGCTAACCAATCCAGCTCCTGGCTGGCATTCTGGGGGTTCATTAAGCACCATAAAAATACTCCAGGCCACACTGCCTCCAATGAAATCCTATAAGGAGCCTTTGCCAATTACTAGGGAACAATTATGCACCAAGTAGTTGGATTAGCTATCCTTAGTTCTCTTTACAAAAACGAATAAGTCTCCAGTGTGGTAAGTAGACCAGACTCTGATAACATTCTTATGCTAAGGGGGAAAAAGGCACTATCAGTCTAAGAATGCAAGATGACCATAGTTTGAAAGTCAGTTGAGTATATTATGTCACGGTCCAAGAATGTGCTTTTAATTGTAATTGACACACACAAATTACACAGTTAATCTGTGTGAATGCAAACTTGCCAAGAAATTTAACATTTCAGCTCTTGCAGACTGGCGTCTGCATAGATGCAATCACACAAAGTAAAATATATTAAGTCCCCATTGCTCAATGCAATAGGTCTCTGGGGTTGGTAAGGTAAGTCAACTTTGTAAATCTCATTTTCGTCTGAATTAAATGATTGTCAGAAAGCGAATCACCCTTCCTTTCCTCCTCATTAGGCATGCTGCATTGCAAAAATTCCTATAAAAATACCCTTTTTTGAGTCATTACTGTAAAATGAAAACAGCAGCAGCCTAGAACAAGGATGTTGAAATTTAAGAGAAGGGGAGAGAGGAGAAAAATCCACCGGTTA
Organism: Thryonomys swinderianus; assembly: GCA_004025085.1. Lineage (NCBI taxonomy): Eukaryota > Metazoa > Chordata > Mammalia > Rodentia > Thryonomyidae > Thryonomys > Thryonomys swinderianus. The sequence continues at coordinate 16,594 of PVIC010026320.1, read as the reverse complement.
CCTTATATTTGTCAGAACAGTACTTTGTTTGTTCAAACAATTCTGTTTTATGACAAAGGCACTGAAATATTTTGACACCACCTCTTGGGAGTGCAGTCCACAAAGTTCTAAACAGAAGACAGTGCACCACAAAAGATGTTTATGTTAGATCAGCCAAACTATAAAACGCTTGTAACACTTCTCTGAACTCAACGTTTCCAGTGTTTATAGATCACTTTGCTATCTGAAAGATCTAGTTAGTATTTAAAATTTTAACGGTTAAAAAATTAATCTTTCTTGCTTCAAGTCAGCAACTTATAGCTCACATCCCACCCTGTAAGGAAAAACAGCATCACCCTGGACTTCCTGGAGTCTAGGCAGGACTTCCACGCTCTAAGCTGCAACCTGTTAAAGTGATCAACATTTTGATTTTTCACACTTTTGAAAGCCTCTAACTGGCTTTTCCATTTTGGATTATTCCAAAGTCTGCAGCAAAATCACTGGTTTTCATGCTGTGCAGTGGGTAGGGGTGATGCATAGTGAACTGATGGGGGCTGCTTTTGAGTGTTGCTAGTTTGTTCAAACTCAGATTCACTGCATCAGACTTCTAGTAGCACTTCCATAGAAACACTAGCATTTGCCCCTTCAAGACGAGGAAAGCATGGAGCACGACTAGGCTTAGACCACAGTTTCATTGCCTGTCCCTGGCTTCACCCAACCATTCCCTCTCTTTTCTCTCTTTACCTTCCCAGAATTCACCAATCTGTTGGAACACTTCTGCCATGTGTGAAGAGTTTTGGCAGACCAAATCCACATTCCTGAAGTGATACCCACCAGCAAAGACATAAAAATTTTCAACATTTCAACTGCCATATTTGAGTCATCTGCAGAATACCGAAAGAGCGCCCAGTTGGAGATTTCATAGAAATAACAAGCAATCACACAGGTTGCAGGAACTGTGTACAGTACTGAGAAGACACCAATCTTGACCATCAGCCTTTCCAATTTGTCTGTTTTTGTGCCATCCTTTTGGAGATTGGACCGAATTTTGAACAAGGCCACCAAACCTGCAGCAATGAATAAAGTTCCAATCACCAAGTAAGTGAAGAGGGGGGCCACCACAAAGCCAGTGAGGGCATCAAGGTTTTGGTTCCCCACATAGCATAGGCCAGTCAGTTCATCTGCATCTACCAGTCTCATAATCAAGATGACAATGGTTTTCACTGCGGGGATGGCCCAGGCTGCAATGTGGAAATAAGAGCTGTGCATTTCAATGGCTTCATGACCCCATTTGAGGCCAGCAGCCAAAAACCAAGTAAGTGTCAAAATAACCCACCAAATAGAGCTGGCCATTCCAAAAAAGTACATCAGCAAGAAAATTATTGCACATCCTGTGTTCTTAAGTCCTTCTTGGATGAGAACAGGTTCTGCAGCCTCTTCAAAATCGCAGGATATCCTTTCCCGGCCTACAGTCAGCCTGACAATATAAGCAATGCTATAAATATTATAGCACATACTCAGAAATATGATGGGGCGCTCAGGGTAAGAAAACCTGGAAGAATCAATCAGGAAGGTCAGCACAGTGAAGGTGGTGGAGATGAAGCACAGGCTGGCCCAGACTGCCATCCACACATCGGTGAACTCCTTGGCTGAGCGGCTGTACAAGCCGGCATCATAGCCACACTTGAGAACACAGTTCAGGCTCCTTTTTACCCAGATGTACTGATCAGAGTTGGTTCCCACGGAGTGACACTCTTCTCCAGGCTGGCTGGGGGTTTTGTGAGGCAAGGGCACCTCTTCATCACCAGGCCCTTCCATGCACATGTGGTTGTGGTCATTCTGGGGTGGAAATTTGCTGCAGTTCAGGGTGTCTGGCCAGGCAAATCCAAATTCCTTCAGGACAGGCTCACAGCGTCTCTTGACTGAGAGACACATGCCGCCACATGGGCCGATGGGGATGTTGATCTTCTCTGTGCACATTGGCACATAAACCGAACAAAGGAAGAACTGGAAAAGTAATGAACAAAGAAAACAATGACTTGGAAGTTTGACCAAATGCTTGTACAAAGCTGAGTTCAGGTTTCTAGGCAATGTACATACTTACATTTCTCTTTTTTTTTTTTTTTTTTTTTGAGACAGGGTCTCGCTTTGTAGTTCAGGCTGTCTCTGAGCTCACTATGTAGTCCAGGCAAGCCTCGAACTTGGCAATCCTCCTCTCTCTGCCTCCCGAGTTCTGGGATTACAGGACTTTTCTCTTTTTTAATACTTTCAGTTTATTGGTACATTTTAGGAATATATTATAATCGCATTCCTCATTGAGCACACCTACTTTTAAATCAGCCGACTGGGCGCCTGTCTGTTTACTCTAACCTCCAGGAAAGAGTGGCTAATAATCTATCACTTTTAAACACTTTTCTTAGCATGGCTCTCGTAACCCTTCCCAGAGAAACATACATATATACACACATAAATGTGTCTGGAAAATTACATAGTCTTTCTTCATATAACCATTGACAAAATAAACCTTTGCAAAATAACTTTCATACTCCTTCCCTTTTAGTTAATATTTGCTGGGGATTGAATCCAGGATCTCTGCACTGAGGTACATCTCTAGTCCTTTTTAAAGAAAAATAAGTGGATCTTATCCTGGGAAAATAAAATGATAGAGGGAACAATGGAAAAAAAAAGAATTTCAATGTATTAATTCCCTACAATGAATGTAATCATTATGTACTTCAAGCATGTACTAATAAAATTTTAAAAAATTTTTTTGAGAGAGAGTCTTGTCAAGTCACCAAATTGCCCAAAATGGGCTTGAAATTGTGCTCCTTTAGCTACAGCCTACCAGAATTCTGGGATTAAGGTTATGTGACCGCCCATCTTTGCTACTGTTTGAAAGAGCTGAACAGTCTAGCAAAATGATTCACTAGGTAAGGGGGTGCTTTTTTTTAATCCTCATTTCATTATCTTAGAAAATATAAAAAATGTAGATTCTGTTAATATTCTTTAAAAAAATTTTAAGTCCGTTCCATATTGGACCAGAAAATGTACCAATTAAGACAGTACTGGACCCAGGAAGGAGCCACACATAGAGGTCTCTGGTCAGGAGGGGTTTGTTTGGCTAGGGTTCCTTCAATGAATAATGAAACACAATAGGAACATGTAAATGTTAAGTCCCTGAAACTGCAATACCAGCAAGGGAGAGTCCAGTTGCTGTCCTCAATTCCTCCAGCATTGATAAACAGTCTCTTTGGCTCCTTACAGATGTTGTCTATGAAGTCTAGAATTACAAGTAACTATTTTCCAGCATGTAAAGGGATCCAGTCCTGTCCTTCAAAACAGCCTGTCTGTTTCCCCAGGATACATGTCATTAAAAATATATATCCCTGCAAAAGTTTGTTTCTCCAACAAAATTGCCACTGATGTCAGGATACAAACTGCTTCCAAACAGAGAGCTACAAGATCGTTTCTTAGGCTTTTATAACTTTGTTCTAAAGTTTGAAACTTCCAAAGGGATATTTCACCAGTAACAGGTCTAATCCCAACCATCTTTCCAAAACCACAATACAACTTTTAGAATGACCAATGTAAAAACATTCAACTTGTAAGTAAACAGAATGTCTGTTTCTTATCTCAGAACTTAGGGCCAGAACCATAGAAATTCTGAAGCATTTAACCTGGACACTGACCTCTATTTTTTTCCCCCCAACTGCTCTTTTTTCTAAATTTCTAAAAATCCCTCAATCTCACCAATCAAAACACAACGTTAATTTTTAAAATTTTCCTTTCAGCCCTCCCCCTCGGTGAATAGGCTTGTTTTTGCCATATTATAACCACCCTGTATATGCGAATTTCTTTCCTTATTATTGTAGAACAATTTCTGTTCCTTTACACACTGCAAAGCTCTAAAAAAATTAATGGCTGAAAAAACGGGGTGGGGGGTGGCTTCTGATATACAAACTACTTTCCTGGGGCCGTTTCTCTCCCTCCAAGCACTAAACCTGCCTTCAACTCTGAGGATAAGAAAGAACTCAAGCCAACCTAATCACTCCTTGCAGTGACCTCTAAAACCCGGCAGGAGTACGCGCCCAGGGGCCGTGGGGCAGAAAGGGGAGTAGTGGTATTTTATTTAACTCACCTCCGCTCTCCACACTGATGTGGGGAGAAAGGAGGTTGGTACGGGTCAGTCAGGGAAGGGAGAAGTTTTTGCCTCCTTATCTTTTCTCCTAAGTCTGAGCTGCAGCTGGCTGCCCTGCTGGGGACTCGCCCACCTAGCAGCGGTGGCCGGAATCCTTGGCAGATAACCCTTAGCTCCACTGGGGTTAGGGGCTTGGCCAGACCTGGGTGGGCAGGGGAGAGAAACGGAAGGGCGGGTGTGAGAGAGGGTTCTTTCGGAGGCCAGATGACTTACACAACGTTTTGGCTTCCAGTCCCTCAGCAAGGACTGCAAAGCCCTTGGCGGGGATGGAAATCTCCTCTCCAGGGGAGTTGTACCCCTCGGGCCAGGAAGGGGACAGGGGTTTGATTTGGCACGGGCTGCACAGCAGTCAGGGGCGTCCCTGCCCAGGGGTCCCGCCAGGGTTGAGGTCGCCCACCTGCAACTGGCTGGAGCAGCCGTACTGGATGAGGGGCGTGAAAGTTGTCAGTTGCAACTCGGCGTCCGCCTGCAGCTCGTGCCCCACCAGGTTGGGCATCTTGGTCACGTTGTAGCCGAGGTTCTGGCACATGGAGATGCGGATGGGGTCGCAGCGCCGCTCCTCTTCGTCCCCGAAGCCCCGCGCCGGCCCCAGCAGCAGTAGCAGCAGCAGCAGCAGGAAAGGCAGCAGCAGCCCCAGCCTGAGCCCGACGCTTCCTCCGGACGCCCGGGGGGCGCTCGGTCCCGCGCCCCGCCAGGCCATGGCCAGAGTCCGGGGCGGCGGGGGCGGCGGCGGCTCCTCCAGCAGACACCCGGGTTTGCACGGGGGCACCGGCCGGCCGCGCTGCTCCAGCTCCGGGACAGGGAGTGTGATAAGGCGCCAAGGGCGGCGAGGGATCAGTGGCCGCCTCTCCACCAGCTGCGTGCGACTGTGTGGGAAATTAGACGCCCCGGGGCGAGGCCAGGGGACAGGCTGAGAGGGTCATGGCTGCAGGCGGTGAGCCCACAAGCCGGCGCCAGCCGACCCCGCTGCGCGCCCCGAGAAACCCGCCAGCGCTCAGCGCCTCACCGCTCTCGCGGCCGGAGTCCTCCGCGGCTCCGGAGGTTCGCTGGGCGGTGGCGGGGCCGGACGGACAGCGCAACCCTCCAATGGGCGGGCGCCTCGGGCCGGGGGCGGGCGCGCTGCAATCCCCGGGCCCCGCCCCGCGCTCCGCCCGCCCCGCTCGGGCGCTCGCCGTCCTCCCTCCCGGATCCAGGGTTTAGGGCTGGGCGGCGACGGCGCCCAGTAGCTCCGGCCCGAGCCAGCTGCCCCTCCTCTGCCAGGTGAGACGCGTCGCCTCACCGAGGCCTCCTGCCCTTTCCGTCCCCTATCCGCTGTCACCTCGGCGGGCCGCCTCCCCAGCAGCCAGAAAAACGTGCACAAAGAACACGGGATTGGGATTTACGCGGACGGTGGCGTTCAGTCTGGGCTGTGTGACCTTGAGCGAGCTGCCCAACCTCTCAGCGTCCAGTTCCTCATCCGTGAAGTGACGGGAGGATTAAAGATAAAGCATAAAACGCTTAGCGCCGAGCCTGGTACGGGCGATTCCCGCCCGCTCCCACACCCCGCGCCCCTGGCCGGCCACGGCTCTGCAGCCCGAGGGGGAGGCGCCGAGCCGGCCGCCGACGGCCCCGCGCTCCGATTTCCTCACCGTATGAAATGGAATTCCACAGGGGGATTCGAGAGGAAATGAGACCGGGACGCTCCGTGCTTCTCGGCCCGCCGCCCTTCCTGCCTCGGGACACGGTTTCTAAATAAGGTTGGGAGGGTGAGGGCCGGAGGGGAGAGGCTTGACCTGGGCACTGTGGGCGAGGGGGGCGCCCAACGCCCAGGACTGACTACCCCAGCCTTCCGGGCACCCCCTCCCCTGCAGCCTGCACCCCTTTCTTCCTTATTGTGCTTCCGCAAGGTGTTCTGGGGACCTAGCAACCTAAGTTATGGTCTAACTTTCTTCACTCATTCCCAGCCCCGGGCGGTTTGTGCTGGTCCACCCTTTCTCCTTCCAGGCTGCCAGTGAAACTCAGCAGGTGGATTCCTAAAACCTTACTTGTTTGGCCAAGTTCCTGTGCTGTTCGGAGGCACAGACTTGCCATCCGGCCAACTTCTGAGGAAAATCCATGTCTTCCTCATACAACTGTTCTAAGAGTTAAATGAAATGAGGCTTATAGATCACTTAGTAGTTTGGCACATGGCAAATGCTGAATAACATGGCCGTTATTTGGCTTTGCTGGCTTTAGGGGAGGTCAGTTACAGGACAGCCTCCTGCTTTCCAGCCTGATGTTAAGAAACCCCCACAACCCAGGTCTGAAGAGATGAGTGAGGGATTTCTGCCCTCTTTTCAAGATTCTTCTGCCCAACACTTGCCACTATTTGCCCGGGGCTGTTGTATCCTTTCATTTCAGCTCTTTTTCCAGCACATGGCAAAGGCTCCACAGGAGGTGGAAGAGTGTCAGTACCGTTCATGTGGTGCTCAGATTTTGTCTTGTATTTATAAGTTTCTTTTTATGTTGGCAACTAGATTTGGCTGAGGGCAAGAATCGGCATTTTTTGGGCATTTGGCTCAGTGCCTAGAGTGCTTGGGCACATAGCATCTGCGTCATCTCCAGTCATCTTCACCTCCAGCAAAGGAAGCCCTTAATAAGATTGGGTAATTGAGGCTGGAACAAAAGTAATAGAAAATAACAAGATGAATGACCAGGGTCCAACAGAGGTCCTTCAAAGAACACTTTCCCCAGAAAGTGTTCCCAGTAGAAATCAGTGTTCTCAGAAGTAGGGTTGAATCTTCTGTGTACCTGTGTTCAGTAGTGTGTGATAGAGATGAATAAATAATCTGAGAGCAAATGACCTGTTAATCATTTGGGCTATGGAAGTGAACACATCGGATGAACAGATTAGATAAGTAGGTGATTCCCATCCTCTGGGACCACTAAGGATGAGATAAAGAATAAACTGACAGCAGTAACTGTCTGTGGTAGGTACACAGAGAGGAAATGTGGGGTGTACTTTGGTTGCTGAGTTTGGAGGGCTCTTCAGATGGGGAGGACTTGCAGCATTGTGAGCTGCTCACCAACACAGTTACCATGCAGTTGACCCTTTTCTTAGAGCAGTATGTGGAGGGGCTGTGCCTTGTGCTGAAGGAAGGGGTGCAGAGTATGAAACTGAACTTCCTGAGGAGGAAGAGGAGGCCCTGTTCCTCACATCATTAGTGATGGGTAAAGAAATACCATTATCAAACCAATTACAGAGAACTCGTATAGAACTTACAGGCACTAGGTATCATGACCTATATCCATTACTTCATTTAATTCTCATAGGAACCTGAGAAAACATATTCTGAGAGAGTCAGCAGTTTGCTTAAGTGTGCACTGTAAGAGGTAAGGAAGAACTCAAATGTGTGTCTGCCTAGCCGTGGACTTGGTGTGTGTGGTGCTCTTGCAGAGGAAACTGCTTAACACCAATCTAATCCATAGTTAAGGTGAACCCTTTATGATCCTGACCTCTTCTTCTAGGCCTGGCGTCCCCGCCTCAGCATGTTTGAAGCAACTGTCTCCTCTGAGACACTTGAAGAACCCCCTTCCTCATCCAAAGCTTTTCCTGTCAACAGCTTTTCTTTTTAGGCATGGAACTCATCACAGGTATTTTCCAAAAAAGAAAGCCAGGGGAATCACGTTTCAGTCTGAATGTAGAAAGAAAACAAAGACCACAACTTAGAGCTAAGTCTGAATGGCCTGGAGCCCCTCAGCTTCCCTCTCATGGAGTGGTTTACATAGTCCACAACTGCCCCTGGTGACAGGCATGGCATGTTTGCCTTTGTTACAAAAAAAAAAAAAAAAAAAGAACCAGCTTTCTTGAGGGAGTTCCAGGCAGAGCCATATCTACTTTGTGGCATGCACAGCATATCTGAGAGGGGAAAAAAAAGGACTTGTGAATAGGACCTTCGATCACCCCAAAATGTGGACCTGGCCTCTGGTGCCTCTATCCTGAGTGCTGGGCCACTTTCTGGTCCAGCCCCCTAGTAGTAAAGAGAGGCAGTGAGCTTGTGGGTAGTTAGAGGGGTCTCCATTTGCATCTATTGAGAGGCCAGTTCTAATTGACTCCTGTGATGTGTTAATTTTTCAACCTGACATTTTCTGCTCTAATAGATTCTTGTAATGGTTCCTAAATTAAAAGCTGCATTTGAAGACCAGTGTTTAGGTTACAGTTCACCACCTAAAGGGGTGGGGGCTATAAACATCTTTTCCCTCCTAAGGAAAATCTCTCATTTGCACTTCTTTGCTAACCCAATTAAGTGTTGAAGTGGTCACCCTAGAGCCTGCTTTTTATTTGCTGTGAAACAATCCAAACTAATCCATATTCAGTAGCTTCCAAGAAAAGGTCTTATTCCAACTACTCATGAAGAAATCAGCTTCTTTGAATCTAGACAGAGCATTTAGAACTCACAAAGAGCTAGCAAATGCAAAAAAGTAGTTCATTATTACCCAGTTTTGTTTTTGAGGGGAAAAATGTACTATGACTAAAGCCCCCTAAGTATTGAAAATTTACTGTGGAACAACAACTACAGGGAGAAGCCAGGCTACATCCTATTGGCTTATAAATAGTCTGGGTACTACATCTTCTCCTGTACCCAAACTAGTTATAAAATAAAAACAGGTCTTCTGGGTAAGGTGTAAGAGAACAGTGACCTAGTTCCAAGTTGGAACTTGGAGAGGTCCTGAGTGGCTAAGTAGTAGCCATTAAGAGCAGATCCTGAGTCCCTTTATCCATTATACTTCCAGTCAGCCAAGAGGAATCATCATTAGGGGTATCTTGGTGTCACTAGAATCAAAGTCCTCTTGTCCTTCCCTCTCACACTTAGCATGCAAGAGATGTACATTGAGTGTATTTATTTATTGGTAGTGACGGGTGAGATATACATGGCCAACCAAGAACCTCCCTTGGAGACAAAACTGATGCAAAGACACTTGGTACCTGTGTAGCCTCATTTAGTTTATCAGTCAGGCTATTAGCAAATATTTAGTGATGGGTTGTTGTAGATGTGTCATTAATCTGTGTTCTGGGGTGAGGGCAAGCAGACAAGTAGACGATGATCTCTGCCTCTCAGGAGATTATTAGTTACACTGGAGGAGATCAAAACGAGTCCCAAGGTGTAAAATAATTTTTTATGATTAAGTGCTTTTGTTGGACTCCCTGAAACATATTCCCCCTTAATGTTATATGTAAATTTCAGTATCATACATTTATTTTGTGCTCACTAAACTGTGAAGTCAAAGGCTGTGTCTTGTTCTTCTTTGTGCTCCTGAATAATGTGTAACAATATTACTTGAGTCATAGAAGGCACTCTGTACAAACAGGCCTGGTGCCGTGTACCTGTAGTCGCAGCACTTGGGAAACTGAGGCGGGCGGCTCACCGAAGTTTAAAGCCAGTCTGACCTGTATAGTGAGTTCAGGCCTGAAATACATAGTTAGATGCTTTCTCATAAAATAAAAAAGGCACTTATTTACTAAATAAATGGGTGGCCTCACTGATAATTGATCTCATTCCTCAGAAGAGAGCCTTCGTTATGGGCTGTATATAGGCAACTACCAATGTACAGCCAGTTAGATTATAAACTACTCCTGTCAGTTAGGCATCATTCAAAATTTTCAGCTTTCTTTCAAGTCAGATGTTTGCCAACCATTTATCTTCCTTTTTATTTAACTATGTATGCTAATTCTTAGACATTTTTAAGGTAGAGTAATACTTGGGCCAAAGTTGTACTTTGCTTCAAAAGCAAATCCAACTTCCTAGATTAGTCTAAGATGCTTTCATGTCATTGTTCATTGACTGACCACTCATCACAAAAATAAGATTATTTTTGTCAGTTGAAGCCAATAAGAACCCTATATGCCTCAAGAAAAGTATTAAGACCAGGGTCTGAAGCTCAGTTACTATCAGGAAGGGATTACTTCTTGGCAAATTTTAGAAAAATTGAAATGTGAGATTGACAAGTGAGTGGGTTTTTATAAGCCCTAGTGAAACGGGAAGGAAAGCACGTGGAATATTCTCATAGGCAGTGCTCTCATCAGTTTAATCACAAGAGAAATAAATAGTATTTAAAATTTTGCTCAATAGGGCTGGAGGGTTAGCTCAGTGGTTCCGGTGCCTGCCTCGCAAGTGCAAGGTCCTGAGTTCAATCCCCGGTAACCACACCCAATGCTGGGTGTGGAGACTCAGGCCCACCAACGATCAACACTGCATACCACAGTGCTGGGTGTGGTGGCTCACGCCTGTAATCCCAGCACTCAGGAGGCAGAGACAGGAGGATTGCTGAGTTTGAAGCTTGCCTGGCCTACATAGTGAGTTCAGAGCCAGCCTGAACTACAAAGTGAGACCCTGTCTCAAAAAAAAAAAAAAAAAAAAATGCTCAATAATGACCCACAAGTAACTAACCAATTTTGCATATAAGCATAAGAAACTAGGCAAAGCCTAAGGTAGTGATATTAAGATGTGGCCTTAGATTCTGTGATAGTTCTCCCATTGAAGGCAAAGTTTATATTCTCTCCCCTTGAGTTTGGGAGGGCCGTGACTTCTTTTTTGACTTTTCAGTCTTCAACACTAAACCCCAAAGCTATACCATAACAGGTCAAAACTTCCTTGTTTGCTGGAAAACTTACATTGGGTTTCAGAGCACCCTGGTGAGTGGCCTAACTATTCTATGATGCTGTTTAGGCAAGGCCACTTGCAGAGGCTCCAGCTGATTGTTTCAGATGGGCCTGCCCTTCAGCCAACCCAAGTCAGCTTTCAGAAAAGTGAGTGGAAAGCCTTCTTGATAGGGGATTCTGGTGCCAGCTCTTCCTGCTACCTGCTATTTGATCCCAGCACAGACATGGAGCACAAAAGAGCCCCTTGCTGTGTCCTTTTCAAATGCCTGCCACACACACTTTGTGATGGTTATTGTTTAATATCTATAAACATTGTCTTAAATTGGTTTATCATTCACAAAATAACCAGAGTAGAGTTAAGTAATATGATATCAAAGGAGCATATGACTCAGGTAGAAAAAGAATGGATATCATCCAAAGATATATTAAGGGACTTCATGTCCTCTCTTAAGATAGCATGTTTTCAGTTGCATGAAGGACAATTGAGTTATGTGAAGTAAAAGCATGATTTTGATTTTTTTTGCTACCTGTTTATTATAACACAGTCCAAAATAAAAACTTTATTGGTACATTATATACACAGTTCACAATCACACAAAACATTGGGGGAATTTGTACCGATATGTGACACAGGTCAGTTCTCATTTTTACCCACATCCCTGCCCACCCACCCCCTCTGCACCCCCTATATACATACTCTTTTATTTTTTTTCCAAATCATATTTATTCCTTTCCCTCATTACGTTCCCACACCAAATTCCTTTTGGATATTACAGAAACTATCATACATTCTAGAGCTACTTTACCTCTACAGGTACTTATATCAAAGAAAGGATCCAGTATTTGCATATCTGTGTTCTATTTATTTCACTTATTAGTGTGTCCTCCAGGTGTCTCCATTTGCACATAAATGAATCGATCTTGTCATTCTTTATGGCAGAGTACTACTCCATTAAAAAAACCCCACATCTTCTTTATCCAGTCTCCAGTTGATGGGCATTTGGGTTGTTTCCATGATTGGGCTATCACAAACTGAGCTGCTATGAACACAGGTGTACATCTGTCTTTCCAATGTTATTTTTTAAATTCCTTTGGGTATATTCCTAGCAGGGAATAGCAGGGTCAAATGGGACCTCTAGTCCTAGTTTTCTTAGGAATATGCACACAGATCTCCACAATGGTTGCACAAGTCTACAATCCCACCAGCAGTGGAGAGGGGTTCCTTTCTCCCCACAGCCTCGCCAGCATTTATTGTTGGTTGATTTTGTGATAGTGGCCATTCTTTGTGGAGTGAGATGGAATCTCAGTGTTGTTTTCATTTGCATCTCTCGAATGACCAGAGATGTTGAACATTTCTTCATATGCTTCTTGGCTGCTTTGACTTCTACCTCTGAGAAGTTTCTGTTCATTTCAGATGCCCATTTTTGAATTGGGTCTTTAAACTTGGGAAAACTGATTTGTTTAAGTTCCTTGTATATTGTAGATAATAGCCCTTTGTCTGACAAACAGCTAGTAAAGGCTTTTTCCTATGTTGTTGGTTGTCTTTCAGCAGTGCCATTGATTTCTTTTGTTGTGCAGCTTTTTGGTAGGATGAGATCCCATTTGTTGATTCTTTCTGCTAGTTCTTGTGCTATAGAGGTTTTGTTCATGAAGTCTCTGCCTAAGCCAATGTCTCCTAGAGTTTTACCTAACCTGTTTTCTAGCAGGTTTATTGTTTCTGTTTTAATGTTTAAGTCACGAATCCATTGTGAATTTAGTTTTGTGCATGGTGAAAGAGATAGATCTAGCTTTAGTTTTTGGCAGGTTAAAGCCCAGTTTTTTCAGCACCATTTGTTAAAGAGGCTGTCTTTCGTCCATTGGGGATGTTTGGCTCCTTTGTCAAAGATAAGGTGGCTTAGTGTATCTGGGGTTGTGTTTGGATCTTCTAATCTATTCCACTGGTCCTCGGATCTGTTACTTTGCCAGTACCATATAGTTTTTTTTTTTTTATCACAGTGGCTTTATAGTAGAGTTTTAAGTTGGGGATTGTAAAACCCCTTGCCATGTGGTGGTTGCTTAGAATTGTTTTTGCTATTCTAGGTTTTGATAGTATTTTTATCTGAAATTGAGTAGGATGAACAGAAATGTGTGTGTGAATGTTAAGCTGACAGAGAGTGGAGACTGGTAGCTTTGTAATCTTATCAGTTTAGCTAAACTGAGCTAGCTTTCCCTATGTGGTTCCAGATTAGTGTTGACCATCATGAACTGTCCAGCTCACCTCAGCTCTCACAGTGATAACTCCTCACCAGTGTCACTGCTTTCACCATTGCTCATTGATGCTGTATTTTCTACACACAAAGTATCTTTTAAATCAGCTCCACAGGTTGTGTTCACCCCGTGCTAAAACTATCAGAATAAAATTGATCAGGGTCACAAAGACCTGGGAGAAGTGTCCTCTTCTCCTCTCTTCACGGGCCGTACTCTCTGGCTTATATACTACATTTTGGTTGCCTTGACTTTTCCTCCTATTCTAAAACATAATTAACTAGTTCTTCCATAGGCTTTTGCTATGCCTTCTGCTGAGAATGTCTCTCCTAGATTGTCCATTGTCTATTCCTTCCTGATAAATGTCATTTCCTCTGAAAGGTCTTCCACGAGCACTTACATCTCATCCTTCCCTTCACTCACTCATAGCCCTGTTTTCCTTCCTTCATAAGAAGGAAACTCATTGATATATAACACTGTATTTTATTGCTTACTTATTCATTTCCTCTGCTAACCAGATTGTAAACTCAATGGGGTCAACATCTTGACTGTTTTATTCACCGTCACACCTCTCTCTGGCACCTTCTAGGCTCAGTGAATGTTTTAAAATAAATCTATGTGGTAACTACATGACTCCCTCTGTTTCATAGATTGAAGAAACATGTCACAGTAAAATGGCAGAATTGCTATCCTAACACAGGTTCATCTGACTCTACTCTGTGCCTTTAACCATTGTACATGCTTAGAGAGCTACAGGGCCTCTGCAGACTCTTGTTGGTTGCAAAACTATCCAAGGCTGTAAGAACTTCAATGAGCCTTTGATAAGCAGTTGGTTCTTTGCCTAGTGACTATAGTAAAGTTATTAATTAAGTGCTATTATCAGCCTTTTAATTGATACATTTGTATGATAGACTTTTTTTAGGATAAGATGTAATCTCAGCATTGTTTTAATTTGCATTTCTGTAATTCGCAGAGGAATATTTTTAATGCATTTATTAGCCATTCATACTTCTTAGAAATTCCTGTTCATTTTAATATCCTGTTTTATTATTGTATTTTCTTTTAGAGGGTCTAATTTTTTTTTAGTTCTTTCTATATGTTATATATTAGTCATCTGTCCAGGGAATAACTGAGAAATTTTTTTCCTATTCTATAGATATCTCTTTACTATGTTGGTTGTTTCTTTGCCTACACAGAAAAAAAAAAAAACCCAAAAACAAAATAGAGAATTTTTCATTTGATATTATCCAATTTTTTGATTATGGTTCTATTTCTTGTGACAATAAGGTTCATAAAGTCCTTGCTTACACTTGTGTCTTTAAGAGTTTACCTATTTTATCTTCTAGAAGACTTTTTTCTTTAACACTCAAACCTTTGATCCATTTTGATTGTAACTTAATACGTGGTAAGAAACATGGGTCTAGATGAAATCTGCATGTGGTTAGCCAGTTTTCCTGGTACCACTTGTTCAAAAGGCTATTTTTATCTTGCACTGTATGTTTTTGGCCCCTTAGTCAAAGATGAGGTAGTTGAATGTTCCTGGAGTTGTTTCTGCATCCTCTCTTCTGTTCTGTTGATCCACATGTCTGTTTTTGTGCCAGTAACATGCTGAGGTGTTTTTTTTTTTTTAAAAGCATGGTAGCTTTCTAATGTAACTTGAAGTCCAGGATTGTGATCACTCCCCTGCTTTGTTGCCCAGGATTAGTTTTACTATTTTGAGTCTTTTCTGGTTCCATACAAATTTTGGAATTATTTTCTCTAGTTCTGTTAGAAATGGTATTGGTATTTTGATTGGGATTGATTAAATCTGTGTATTGGTTTTGGAACTATGGCTGTTTTGACAAGATTGGTTCTGGCTGTCCAGTAACAAGGAATATCTTTCCACTTGCTGATGTCCTCTTTGATCTCCTTTTTCAAAGTTGTATAATTTAATTTGATGGAAGTTTTGGTCTTTTATGTAGAGGACAATATCTTATGTAAATTGTAACAATTTGGCCTCTTCCTTTCCTATACATAGCCATTTTATTTCTTTCTCTTGCCTGACTGCTCCGGCTAATGTTTCAAGTACTATATTAAACAAGATGATAGTGGACATCCTTGATTGTTCCTGATTTCAGAAGTAAAGGTTTTAGCTATTTTTCCCATTTATTTATTGGTTTTGTTACTAAATAGCTTTTATCAGATTGGAGTAACATTCTGTTTTCTTTAGAGTCTTTTTTTATAGCCAGAAGAATATTTTTTTAAAAAATTTTTAAATTTTTTTTATTTTTAAAATTTGAATCTTTATTGGTACATTATATACACACATCATGATCATGCCTAACATTGAGAATTTGACAGTATATGACAGGACTTAATTCTCATTTTTTCCCTTTCCCCTACACACCCTACAATCCCCCACCCCTACATACATAAGTTTTATTTCCTTTTTTTTACCATCACATTTTTCTTTCCCCTGACTTATACCTAAACCCCATTTCCCTTTTAATATTTACTACTTCACAATATCTGTCATGCTTTCTAGAACTCATTTACACTTCAGTTTCTCATACCAGAGAAAAGATTTCATATTTACACATCTGTGACCTATTCATTTCACTATGAGTATGTCCTGAAGGTAAGTCCATTTGAATATAAATGACTCAAGATTATCATTTTTTATGGCAGAGTAATATGAAGAAATGCTCAATATCACTGGTCATTCAAGAGATGCAGATAAAAAAAAAAAACAATGAAATTTCATCTCCAAAAAGAATAGCTACTATTTTGAAATTAACCAGGAACAAATGCTGGTGAAGATGTGGAAAAAAAGGAACCCTTCTCCACTGTTGGTGGGAATGTAGACTAGTACAACCACTATGGAGATCAGTGTGGAGATTCCTCAAAAAGGTAGGATTAGAGGTCCCATTTGACTATGCTATTCCTCTGCTGGGGATAGACACAAAGGAATTATCAGATTCATATCACAGCAACATATGTGCACCCAAGTTTATAACAGCTCAGTTTGTGATAGCTAAATCTTGGAAACAACCCAAATGGCCATCAACTCTAGACTGGTTAAAGAAGATGTGTTTTGTTTTTTAATAAAACAGAGTATTATTCTGACAGATTTTTTTAAATCATGAATAGGTATTGAACTTTTTCAAAGGCCTTTTCTATATCTACTGAGATAATCATGTGATTTTTGTCCTGGCTTCTGTTGATGTGATGTATCACATTTATTGATTTATGTATAGTCAACCATTCCTGCATCCCTACAATGAAGCATACTTGGTTATGATTTATGATCTTGTTCATGATTTGTTGTATTCTGTTTGCCAGTATCTTTTGAGGGATTTTATGTCAGTATTCATTAATGAATTCTTCTTCTTGGCAGGGTTGTTTTCTGGTTTTGTAATCAGGGTAATGCTAGTTTCCAAGAATGACTTTGGGTGTACTCCTCCATTTCTATTTCATGAAAGAGTAAGTAGCATTGGGAATATGTCTTCCCTTTAGTTCTTGATTCAGTGGTGAATCCATGGCATCCTGGGCTTTTTTTTAGTTGGTATTTTTTT
>PVIC010026319.1:0-24651 GCA_004025085.1 Thryonomys swinderianus | reverse complement strand
CTTGCTAGAATAATCATCATATGGCAACAAACATTTTCAAAGGAACAGAAAAGTTTAGTCCTACTCTCTGCCCAGCCACAACCAGAAATCTTTCTGCGAACAAATGTTTGTGCATACCCTCAGTGGCCACAGCTTTGTCACTAGCAGTGTTAACTTGGATGTGTCAGATCTCATGAACTACTCAGAAGTAAACTATTTTAAAGTAATACCCCCACACACACAGCAGCAGCAAGTAATGGTGCAATTAATTCCCATAAGTTTAGTTAGGAAGCCCCGAGGTTTTAGATATTCATACTTCCCGACACTTTCCTGACAGATTATGGATGTACATTACACTAATGGACCTAGTAGAATTTTCATTCTGTTTCTGTCTTGTCAGGAATCTTCCCTATGGTCTACCTAGGGCCTTCCAAATCATACTCAGGGCCTGTTCTTCACCCCTGCCCTGCTGTGCACTGTGACTATTAAGCAGCTGTCCTCTCCTACTTCTGGGAGGGCTGCACACCACAAAGCATTGTTAGTGCCGCAGCATATGCTAGCATGGCACTTGGGAGGCAGGCTGGATGGAAAAAAGAGGGCTTTAATTGAATTAGGACAGGCTCCAGATATTTTGGTCTATAATCTCTGTGGCTTTCTGTCTGCCAGGAAAAGTCTGTCAGCTTTCACATAACCTGCTATCATTTGGGCTTTCTTCTCTGTACCTCCTTCTAAATTCAGTGGCTATCTCTTAGTCCCCTTGCATTATTACATTCTGTATCCCAAAGGAAAGAAGATCCTTAGCGATAGCTCTGCAGTGATTACCAGAAATAGAAGTACGAACAAGCACCCATGAGGTCCTCAACACTGGCCTCCATCTTACTTTGTATCTGCTGTCCTCTTGACACATGTCCTGAACATCCTGAAGATAAGAAGCAGCCAGGTTTAAGCCCAGGTTATCCAAGTTACCAGAAAAGTATAAACCTAAATGTCACAATAAAGCCTATAAATCTGATGAGGTTGAGTGTGTGCAGGGTAGAATGGATGTAATAAAGCCTGTAAGTCTGATTTTAAAAACATTAAGAAGAGTCTTATTGTCAAAAAATTTGGCAAACACTAGTACCATCTCCTTTGTATAATATTCGGATGTCTTTTGACTTCAAAACCGGAGAATGATATCATGTAATTTTTCTTCAGTAACCTCAACTGAACCGATCTCCAGCTCTAAAATTTTTCAGGGTGGATGTATATCAGTATCCTCTCACATACTTTCATGAAATATTATGCTATTATATCAAAACTTTTCATTACATATGTTTGGTTTTTATCTTATGATGATTAGTTGAGTCCAGAATTAGTGGTTCTACTTTGCTTTTGTTCCTTCCCTTCCCCTCTCTTTAGTGACATATATGCTTATCTCTAGCTTTATCTATCTGCTTCAATATCTGTAGCTGCCTCTGTCTCTGGAATGCTAACACCATGACAGCATGAAGTTACCTTCTCCACAACATCCAGAATTCCAGAATCATCCTCAATGTCCATGAGATGCTCCAAATAAGTGAGTTCTGATGCACAAGTACAACCAGAAATAAGGTTTTGAACAAGTCTGATGTCTCCAATGTTCAAAGTGATAAACAAGTATGTACTCAATTACCTTTCAAAAAGTGCATGTTGCTGTCTTCAGCATGCTTTGTCAATACAATTAGTTTCTTCTTTCATCCTCTATCCAGTTTCTGCTCTCTTCTCCGTGTAAATTTCCCAGGAGAATGTTTACTTAATATAACAGACAATGAAACAGAAGACCAAAGCTGAAAACTGATATGTACAATTTTGGCTTTTGCTTGGCCCATAACTTAGCCCTCATATATATTTTAATGCCAGGAGGGAAACATTTCAGTGTTTGTAATGAAGTGAAAATGATCCACACCTGATCAATGAGTATTTTCCCTTCAGATTTTCATAGGAAAGAGGAATGAGAGTGTGACCTTAGGTCTAAAACAGAGATTTTTGCTGGACTTTGGAAAACACTGGTTCTGATGATGCTGCCTAGAGGATAGCAGAGTAGTGTAGACATGGTAGGGGGCCTTACCCGGAGATGACCTTCCTGAGAGTGACAGAGATATGGAGAAGTGTGGGAAGTAACTCAGCATGGTGTAATTGGACCAGGCATTTATGCCTGGGGTTTTGGGGAATAACTCCTGAGTTGGGGGTCTGCACTTTATGGTGCTGCTCCAAATACACCAGAGGATCTGCTCTAACAAGGAACTGTCCTTGGTTACCACCAGAAAACATATCCTGGCTCCAGGAAAATTCCCCTATTCCTGTGCTGGGCCCATTGACCATTGTCTCTCAAGTTAGCAACATGTTGTTTCTCCTCCAGGTTCTACATAGGCTAGGACAGAGTTCAATAGAGTTAGCAGAATTAATTAACTATATGATGGATGCACTTATTCTTCTGGTCTTATTCTATTAAAAGTTAAGCATTAATAGAAATTAGTACAAGGGAGTTAGAGTTAAGGAAAAGATTTAAGAGAATTGTAGTTTGACATTTTGAGAAATTGATTCCAGTCTTATGATCATCATGTTTATAGTTACCATTTGTTTCTGTTCTGGTTTCTATGAAATATACTGACTTCTTGACTACCTTTTTTTTGTTTCTACCAACCAAATGATAAATGTATAAGATCATAATAACCATTATTGACATCATGTCACCCTTCTAAATCAGTATAAATATAGCCTGATCAATAAACATGGTGCCTGCTCGGTACTGACTGAGAGGTCCTCCCAATCCCATCTTTGTCTGTCTTGTGTTTTCTGCATCCTCACCCCCCAACTCAGGTACTGTCCAATTGTCGGCAGGCCCTGGCAGAGAAGGACAGAGTTAAATGCTGACCAGGGAAGGAGACAGTTATGGAGAGAGTCCAGGCAATACTGAACATGGCTATTGAAAGCATGCACCCTGTCATAGAATGCATGTTTGTGAGGGCTGCCAGGTGAGGAAGGAGAGCTCCGTCTTTTCAGGGAATGTGCTGCCCAGGTACTCTCCACACTCACAGTCAGGTTAGGCCCTAGTCATATTTTACATTTCATTGCCCCCACAGCCCACTCCCTGCTGATCTTATGACTTCCTAGTGTCTGCAGTACACCTGTCTTCCATTCTAAGCTGTGTGCTCTTTGAAGGCAAAAGCTCAATTCTTACATGTTCATCCCCACATCTAGCCCCATGCCTGAAGGGATTCAGAGTTGAGTACACATGAGCTACACAATTAAAGGACTGCATCCAGCAAATCAGAGAATTCAAGCCTGAATTTCTTGACCTGCAAATCCAAAGTGTGTGGCTCCACTAAATATTAAAGTCACTAGGGGAAAAATGTTTCTTGTTTTCTTGACTGAACTCGGGCAAGGAGAGTAAAGCATGCACTCAAGTTTTGTTGGCTGTACTCCCATTCTGCTCCAGAAGCAGCCTCTGGTCAATTTGTGAGAAGATTCTGCTGAGAGGCAGACAGCAGCCTGTGTCCTTCTGCCAGCTGGGCCATTTCTCCACAGGCCTCTTAAGAGGATGAGAGAGATGGAGCATGACAGAGCCCAATGCTATTCTGCTCATTGGAGGATGCCGGAGGAAGTCTGGCTGGTCTTCTGCACACTGTCAGAAGCAGAAGCAGTTCCCAAAGGGAGAGAGAAGGAGGTGGGAACAGAGAAGAGGCTGTTTTGTTTTGTCTTGTTGTGTCTTGTCTTGTTTTTTCATGCTTTAAATATTCATCTCAAATTGACAATAGCCGTCCCTCTGGAAATATGTGGATCCCTCTGAATGGAAATGCAGGCTGCTAACCAATATTTCGCTCTTTTCTTCTTTCTTCTCCTCATTAATTTATGTTTTAAGACTTAGAAAAAGTGGTAGAATAATTGTTTTCATTTGGATGAGACCAATTTTTCCCAGTAACCAGTATCTATTACCACGCACAACTTCCACAGGTTTTTTTGAAAGTTTTCTCCCATAGGAAGTAACTACCTGACACTGGTTCCCAAAAAAATTTGTTGGCAACTGTCAAATCATTACATTATTTCACATCTTATTTTTACCTGGGCTACCTCTCTTCTTTCAACTCATGTTGAAATGTGTCCATATATAAAGCACAAATTGCAAATGGGAAACAAATGTATTAAATAAAAATAAATGCCAGTGAACACAATCTGGTATTAGTATGCATACCAATTTAGTATAAATTTGTTTCATTTCAGCAAGTATTTTGTTGAATAAATCTCTTCATGGGCAAAAAAGTCACTGTCAGATTCTTTGTGCTACTTTCTCAACTGTACTAGGTTCTCTTTCTCTTTTTACTATGTGCCTTGGGAGTAAAGTTCAACTAATGCTAAAATGCAGCAAGCAAGATGAAGAAAGATGCCCATGCTGTAGATAAAGCCAAACTCCACAATGTGAAACAGACAACATTAATAGTGATGAGCAACTCTTCTCCAGAGATGAACAGAATTGTTATCAAGATATGTCTACTTCTAAAGACCTATTTATTTCTATTATACAGAAAAGGTATTTAGAAAATACAAGTGATCTTCTAAGAGATGTCCACGTGAATATTAGAAATCCTAACAATTTTCTAATTACTGTGCTGCGTTATACAATAACTTCTATCATAACAACAAATTTAGCAACAATGTTCTACATTTATCAGACCTTCTTGGTATTTCCATCACATGGCAGAGATTGCAAAGATCCCATAAGTGATAAATGAGATTTACAGGTAATATTCCTAGTTGGTATAATGGAAACTTTGTTGTGTTCAATGGGGACCTTAACCTGATATTTGATTCTGCTTTATCTTAAAAACACAAATATTGCTTTACACCTCTATGTTAACACCAGATTTACAAAGTGTTACAGTTGTTAAGATATGGAGCTGAGAGACACATGAGGCTATGTTAGTAAAACCTTGAAACAAAAATCTAGCATAGGTAACACATTCAAGTCTCTCAACTGTGTCAGAGATATAGTAGAATTTATCACATATTTTTGGTTCATCTTTTCTTTCCTAAAACATTTTCACTAATACTTTAAGAAATAATATTCATTAATTTTTTGAGACAGGGTCTTATTGGATGTAATTCGGATTGGCCTTAAACTCACTATGTAGTCAATATCAGCCTTGAACACGTGGTGACCCTTCTACCTCATCCTCATGAGTGTTAAGATTACAGACATGCACCACCGTACCTTGTTTGGGTTAAAGTGTTTACACTTCACATTTTACATGTAAAATTAGCAATGAACTGTAAATGTATTCTGCTTTATAGGGTATTTTTTTCATTTTAACTTTCTTTTGTAGTTATTGATGATGACAGTGATAACTGGTTTTGTGCAGATAGGTATCATAACATTTATGTCCCCCAAGAAACACCACTGAGTAGAAATAATCTGATTAATATACTAAATAATTGCAGAAAAAAGCTTTAAAACAGCTTACATTTAGGGATTTGCTGTAACTGGCTCATACAACCCTGTAAGAGTCAATTCTGCACATTTGGTTGTGTATTCAGCACGGTCACCTTCACTGGTAGCTGGAAATAAGCCACTATGAAAGAATTTACACCACTGAAATTGGCAAACACTGCAAGTCAATGTTACCTCTCTCCTCCTAAAACTCAATTGCTATACCTTCACCAGTGCTGTCCTGTTGCCAAACTGATGAGTACAGAATTGAGATTTAGACACTATTTTGTCTGACTCCAAACTGGGTCGAAGCACTGGTCAAAGAGTCAGGAGACTTCCTTCTAGTTCTATCTTTGCTGTGCAATCTTATGTTCTTAGGTAAAATTCTACACATGTAGTATCAGCTACAGCATGCAGCACTTGAGTCTTTAGTGTGTATGAAAGCATGAAAAAAGTTAAACATGTATATTCAGCATATTTTTATTTGATAACAGCAATAATTCTGATTGTTGACAATTGCCTCTACTTTGGTTACTGTGTAGAACTGAAGAGAGGGCAGTCTTCTTCCCATCTTGCCTTCCCCTGGATATTTTAGTAAGATTACCCCAGAAATACAGTGGGCCCTTGACTTATGAACTCAATTCATTTGTGATTGATGATTGTAACTCAGGTGGGTTGGAAGTCAAGACTATTTTTCCCTTAAGAAATAATGAATATACCAATAATGTGTTCTGTATCTCCCAAAGCAAGTCTTAATTAACATTTTCATAATAAAGTCATATAGTGTGCATAATTTACCAGAAATATCAATCTTTTTCCTAATGTATTCACCAAAAATTTATAAAATGTGCCTAGTTTACCAGAGGGAATAATTTCATATTGTACTCACCATACAAGTTTACATCCTTGGCTTGGGGAGGATGAAATAGAAGGTAGTTATTGCCTGGAAAGAGAGTGCCCTCCTATGAGAACATCAGAAATCTGACTCTAGTGTTCTTTCTCCCTTTGGGATTCTGTAGCCCACTAGAACATGTTTCTGGATCACAACATCTCAACCTTTTCAGAGCTAAAAACTGGTCTAAGGTTGTCTGTTTCTGACTTTTCTTTAACACTGTTCTGTAGAACGACATCACATTGTCATTAAGCAAGAGAATGCAATGGTTTGTTTTCTCCTCTGGGTGACTCTTCTGTGTAAATATTTATAGCTGTGTCCATTTCATCAGAATTTCTTCTATTTCAAAAGAAAAACTTTGCTGTCCTGATTTTTGTTGCACCCCTCATGTTCAGAAATCTCAGCTGCCATCCTCTGTTGTTCAGTTAGAAGTTGCTGAAACTCCTTTGTAGACAGTTCTTCTGAATGTGCCCCCACCAATTCCTCAGCAACACCACTGTCTACCTGAAAGCCTGTGAAGTCTGCTATAATGATAATATCATTAACCATAGGATCAATCCAAGTCTTTGCCTCCTCTATTCAGCCTTCAAAATCTCTCTTCTGTATAATTTTGGGCCACACTTTCTTCCAGACAGATCTCACGGTCCTTACAGAGACATTGGCCCATGCTTTCTCAATTAACCTCATACAGGAAAGATTGATATGTAGGTAATAACTCAGGACTTCAGTCATAAAATAAAACTAAAATTTTAGCTGTAATCCAAATTGTTCACATACGAAGCAGTTCACAATCTGAGTGTCCACTATAGATTGAAACAGGATTAGTAGGGATGTAAATTATTGTAGACATTCTCTGAAAAAACATAGGAAGCAGGCTGTCTGGAAATCTGGAAATCAAGAGTCCCCTTGAAGCAGCATCAACAAACCTGACTTGAGAACACAAATGAACCTGACTCCCCAGGTAGGGAAGGTTTCTTCCTGAGGAGACGCTGTATCTTCCCCCATTCTATGAGCCTATGAATATGTGGCTTGTCATTGTGAGATGCCATGTTACTGGATAGTATTCTTTACTCACTCTTGTCCAACTCAAGTATGATGCAAAGTACATTTGAATATAGAGAACCCCTCTAAGTTTGTTCCACAAAGAGATTATGTATCATTTCTGAATGAGCATTCAGGCTAAGTATAATGTAAAATACTCCATTTAATCACATACTATTGTTGTCATAAGAAGCGATGAAATAGTGAGAAGTCTTTTTATACTCCTGCATTACTTCTTTATGTCATAGAACTGAAGGTGTTTTCCTTTCTGCAAAAATATCTACTTATCATGTAGAAATTATTACCCCATTATATCTAATGGGAAACAAGTTACCAAGAAACCAACAAGTCCCTTATAACGGATATACTATGCGCTGTTTCAAAATAGCATCTTATTATATGAAAACGTGGTGGTAGATAAATAGTTTAAGGAAAAAGTTTGTGTTACATCCAGTAGGTCACTCTCTATGTTGTGCTTGCCTGGTTTTTGCTTTGATCTTTACACATCATGTAAGCACAAATCATTTTTGTATTTATTCCTTTTGTTTTACAGTGTAGTTGTAGTTATTTTATGGAACAGAAAACCCTGTTGTGAAATAGTTAATAACAATTTTTAATAAATAATTACTCATAAATCCCAAGTGGTTTTGGTGGGCATCTGGTTGTAATTATGAGCTGTACTTACCAGATAAGTCATTTTGCTTATTTAGGTGGATAACTGGCAGGGCCTTTCTTACAAAAAAAAAAAAAAAGAAAATCTTCAAGAAGTCCTTGATTGGACCATTTTGTCATTGTTAACTGGATATCATTAAACATTAAATTCTCACTTGCAACCTTTAGTAGTCCATTGCAGTTCCAGAATACTTTGCAATCAAAAGCTTAGATAGGCAACTAACCAACTTAAACTGAAACCAACATAACTAAAAATAACAGTGTATCATGTATTGTTTTATAAAGAGGGAATTGTGCTTTGGTATAATGCTTACTTTAAATATGGCCAATTCCTTGTATCTGTAAAGTCTGCTTCAACAAAGGTGCAGCCAAAGTAAAAAATTCTTAAGCAATAAGATGCAAGGGATCTTTAGATAAAGGAGGGGACTTGAGTGATTACAGTGAATATTTAATTTTTTTCTTTATTTTATTTTTAGACAAGGTCTTACTTTGTAGTTCAGGCTGACTCTGAGCTTACTATGTGGACCAAGCTGGGCCACATGTTGAGCTCACAGCAGTCCTTCTGCCTCTGCCTCCTAAGTGCTGAAATTATAGTCTTGAGCCACCATTTTCCACATGTTGGTGTGTGCTACTGATTGCTGGTAGGTGTGAGCCATCACTTTTGGCATTTTGGTATGCAGTACTGGGGATCAAACTCAGGACTTTGTGCTTGTGAGGCAGATGCAGGAACCACTGAGCTAAATTCCTGGCTCTATATAATTAAGTTTTCTGATAATTAACTGTTCTTTCATGAAAGAACAATAAATAGTGGTATGTTGTTTAAATTACAATATTGAAAGGAAAAAAGGTACAGTGTAACATTCTAATATCAATCTTTCAAAAAAGTCAAACTTTTTAAAAAGACATCCCTGGAATAAAGGAGCAAGGTAAATGAATGATTTAGGTAGGCTAGAAGAAAAATCCAGAATATAATCCCTTTCCACAAATACTGACAACCTAAAGACAGTTCAAGACTTTTTTTTCTCTTTCTAGGCAGCATCCTTGTACATTATCCTTGAATAGGATGCTGAATTCTAATCTTTGAATTCAAATGCTCACCAAGAATCTTCTGGTGGCTGCTCACAGTTTATAGTACTAGCAACTCTATCAGGGAAGAAGAAACAGCAATAATTGACTCCCAGGAGTTTATTCTTCCAATAGTCAAGGAACAGAAGATAAGCTGATTGAGCTATGTGGCCAGACAACCAGGCTTGGGAACAGCACTTGGCAGAAAACAGCCACTGCAACAAGAAGACTTTGCTCCTGGGACTTCCTTGTGTGCAGAAGTGGCTCTGAAAGGTTTGTACACAAGGTGTCCAGGATGGAATAATTCCAGGTAGTTTTCTCACCGTGCTAACATTTGCTTTTAGTGGAAAAAAAAAGAGGCTATGATTTCTGAATTGGAGAGATGCTTTCCTAAAGTTTGTAACCTGCTCAACCACAAGCCTTCTGGCTGGCCAGTGCCCTCATTAATTCATCTTCCTCAAGCCACTGTTCTTCCTTGTGACTTATATTTTCAACACATCTATTTTCCTTATCATTTTTTCCTTTCTGTATATAAAGTTGACTATATTTTGCAGGTATCAAATATCAAAGCCTTCTTAAGAGATTAATTAATATGTAAAATAGCATGGCTAGCAAAATGGAAGATTTTTATGGATTTTACAAAATTTTAATAAATTGTTCTACTTTTTAAATGGCATATACATTAGAGAACAAGATAGCCTTTGATGTATTGGAATTAATATAAAATTTTCCCCACAGATCTTGGTTCAAAGTCTTCTGTCTCCTCTTAAAATTTTAATTTTTCCATGACTTCTACCACCTGCAAGCAGCCCACCTGCCATCTGGCCCAAACCAACTGACCCAGGACCTCCATCCACACTGGGTGGGTCTGGGTAAACCCCACAGAGGCCACACAGTGACTCCACTGCCTGCAAGCAGCCAGCCCACCTCTGGACTCTGGTAAGACACCCCTGTAAGCTCCACTCCCCCTGGGTGAGTCTGAGTAAGTGCCAGAGAGGCCCCACAGTGACTTCTTCTGCCTGCAAGTAGCCGTCCTGTCGTTAGACCCAGGCCTGCTGACCCAGGGAACTTCATCCAACCCAGGCAGGTCTGGGTAAACCCTACAGAGGTCGCACAGTGACTTCTGCCACCTGCAAGTAGTCTGCCTGCCACCATACACAAGCCAGCTGCCCCATGGGACATATATCCACCCCAAGCAATTCTGGCCTATGTGAGAAAAAAACTCAAGAACCCATGCACAAAGATCACAACCACAGGAGAATTCAGAGCAAAGGGAAATGGGGCAAAATGAAGATCAATCTCCAGGACTCTCTGAACTGGTAACAAAAGCAGATCTACTAAAATGGAAATCAGAGCTGATTTCAGAGATGAAAACAGAGATGCTGTCCACAGTGAAGGACTTCATTAAAAAAGAGATCAGGAACATCATAGAAGCTCAGATAACAAAAGCAATGGAACATTATAACAAGCGTCTAGGAGAGATCCAGGTGATCAAAAATGAGAAAGAAAGTTTGCAAAGGAAGATGAATGAAGCAGAAAACTGAATTTCAGACCTAGAAGTCAGGCTCACAGCCAGTGAACAGGAAAGGAAATGGCAAAGGACCATGAAAAATCAATCCAGCAGCTCCTAGATAACTCAAAGAAGAACAACATAAGGCTAATTGGAGTCAATGAAGAAGCAGGAGAGTGCAAAAGACATTAAAAAACTGTTTACAGATATAATGGCAGAAAACTTCACAGGAAAAGGAAAAGAATTGGACATAGAGATAAAAGATAAAAAGTCTACACCCAGGCACATAATTATCAAGGATCCAGTTATCCAACAAAAGAATACAATAGTAAAAGCAGTTAGGGAAAAGAAAACACACACACATGCACACACGCACACACCAAACGGAAGCCCATCAGGATCACAGCAGACTTTTCAATGCAAACACTCAACGCAAGGAGAGCCTGGAGGGAAGTGTTTCAAGCATTGCAGGAAAACAACTTCCAACCTAGATTGATGTATCTCACAAAACTATCTTTCAAAATTGATGGAGAAATAAGGTACTTTCATGACAAAGAACACCTACAGAACTTCTCAATTACAAAACCAGCACTACAAAACATTTTAAGAATAACTTGGAAAAAAAAAACAATGAAGGTCCCAAACTCAAGAGACCTAGCAGAGTGAATTTAGTGAGCAAGACACAAAACTGAGTGGAAAAGGGAAAAGCAAAAAAAAAGAAAGAGTCAAAAATACAATAACACCATGACAGGTTTAAATCAGGCCATATCAGTCATACCATTAATGTTAATGACCCCAATGGCCCAATTAAAAGACACAGACTGGCAGAATGGATTAAGAAACAAGATACTACAATATGCTGCAAACAAGAAACACACCTAATTCAGAAAGCAAGCTACAGACTGAAAGTAAAAGGATGGAATACATTTCTCCATGTGACAGGACACTGAAAAAAAAAACAGGAATGGCTATCCTCTTTGCAGAAAAAATAGATTTCAAGCCAAAATTGAAGGAGAGAGACAAAGAAGGATACTACATCCTTTTACAGAAAACAATCCAAGAGAGAGAGATGACATTCATAAATATTTATGCACCAAATTCAAATGCACCCAAGTATATAAAACAAATATTCACAGATATGAAAACTCTGATAAACACTAATACAATAGTAATTGCTGACTTCAATACCCCACTGTCATAACTAGACAGATCAACTGTACAAAAAATAAAGAAATACTTGAACTGAAACAAACCTTTCAACAAATGGACTTAACAGATTTCTATAGAGTATTTCATCTGACATAATCAGAATACACATTCTTCTCAGCTGCCCATAAGTCATTCTTCAAAATAGACCACATACTAGTTCATAGAACATGTATAAGTAATTGCAAAGGAACCGAAGTTATCCCCTGTATGCTGCCAGACCATAATGCCCTGAAATTGGCATTTTGGAGCTGGATAGCAAAATAAATCCCAAAACAATCACAAATACATGAAAAGTGAGTAATACTCTGGTGACCAACCAATGAATCACAGAAGAAATCAGGAAAGAAAATGAACAATTTTTACAATTAGAAGATAATACCAGTAAAACTTACAGTAAGTTGTGGGATACAGTGAAAGAAGTTCTATGCGAGAAATTCATTGCAGTAAATGCCTACACCAGGATAATAGAGCAAGCTCAAATAAATGACCTAATGCTAAACCTCAAGCTACTAGAAAATGAAAAGCAAAACAAACCCAAAGCTCATACAAGGAAAGAAATTATAAGGATCAGGGTGAAAATTAATTCAATGGAGACTAAGAGAACCATGCAAAAAAAAAATAAATCCAAGAGTTAGTTCTTTGAAAAGATTAACAAAACTGACAGACCCCTAGCCAACCTTATCAAACAAAGGAAGGAAAAAGCTTAAATCCATACTATTAGGAATGAAAAAGGGGGAAATCACCACCAATCTAAATGAAGTCCAGAGGATAGTAAACACATACTTTGAAAATTTGTATTCCAATAAAATGGAAAATGTAGAAGAAATGGACAGATTCCTAGACACATATGAACTTCCAAAGCTGAATGAAGAGGATACAAAAATGTTAAACATCCTAATATCAACTTGTGAAATTGATGATGTAATAACAAATCTACCAACACAGAAAAATCCTGGTCCTGATGTTTTTACTGCTGAATTCTATAAAACTTTCAAAGAAGAGTTAATAGCACTACTTCTCAAACTCTTAAAGGAAATTAAAAGGGAAGTGGTACTCCCAAATTTATTCCTTGAAGCAACCATTACCTTGATTCCAAAAGGAGAAAAAGACAACCCAAAATGAGAACTACAGGCCAATCTCCTTAATGAACATTAATGCAAAAATCCTCAACAAGATACTAACAAATAAAATACAGAGAATTATCAAGAAGATTGTACAGCCTGACCAAGTTGTTTCATTCCAGGGATGCAAGGATGAATCAACACATATAAATCAATAAACATTATTCACTATATTAACAGACTCAAAGGGAAAAAAAATGTGGTCATCTCAATAGATGCAGAGAAAGCATTTGACAAAATCCAACACCAATTCATGGTGAAAACCCTACAGAAACTTAGAATAGATGGACTGTTCCTCAACCTAATAAAAGCTATTTACAAGAAACGAAGAGCCAGCATATCCTAAATGGTCAAAAACTGAAATCTTTCACACTAAGATCAGGAACATGGCAAGGATGTCCACTGTCACCACTCCTGTTCAGTGTAGTGCTAGAAACATTAGCCATGGCAATTAGACAAGAGAAAGCAATATAAGGAATAAAGATAGGAGAGAAAGAACTTAAATTGCCATTATTTGCTTATGAAATGGTAGGTCTAGAAGACCCTAAAAACCCCACCAAACAACTGCTAGACTTACTAACCAAATTTAGTAGCATAGCTGTATACAAAGTCAATGCTTAAAAATCACTCACATTTTTATACACAAATAATAAATTGATAAAGAAATTGGGGAGGGCCGGAGGGTTAGCTCAGTAGTTCTGGCGCCTGCCTTGCAAGCACAAGGTCCTGAGTTCGATCGCCGGTAACCACATATAATGCTGGGCGTGGAGACACACCCACCAACAATCAACACTGCATACTACAATGCCAGACGTGGTGGCTCACGCCTGTAATCCCAGCACTCGGGAGGTAGGGACAGGAGGATTGCTGAGTTCGCAGTGGCTTGCCTGGGCACCATAGTGAGCTCAGGGCCAGCCTGAACTACAAAGCGAGACCCTGTCTCAAAAAGCAAAAATAAAAAAGAAAGAAAGAAAGAAAGAAAGAAAGAAAGAAAGAAAGAAAGAAAGAAAGAAAGAAAGAAAGAAAGAAAGAAAGAAAGAAAGAAAGAAAGAAAGAAAGAAAGAAAGAGAGAGAGAGAGAAAGAGAGAGAGAGAGAGAGAGAGAGAGAGAGAGAAAGAAAGAAAGAAAGAAAGAAAGAAAGAAAGAAAGAAAGAAAGAAAGAAAGAAAGAAAGAAAGGAGAAATTGGGGACTCAGTCCTTTTTAAATAGCATCCAGGAAAATGTAATATCTAAGAGTCAATCTAACAAAGGAGATAAAGGACCTCTACTTCCAAATGACAACCCTCTGAAAAAGGAGATTGAAGAGGATAGCAAAAGATGGAAAGACATCCCTTGTTCAAGGATAAGAATAAATAACATTGACAAATTGTCTTTACTTCCACAACCTCTAAATAGACTCAGTGCAATCCCAATTGAAATCCCAACAGCATATTTCACAGATCTAAAGGAGAGCATCCAAAAATTCAACTGGAACCATAAGAGTTCTAGAATAGCAAAAGCAATTCTAGGAAAGAAAAGTAGGGCAGTGGGTATCATCTTTCCCAACTTGAAACTTTACTACAAAGCCACAGTGATAAAAATAGCATGGTACTGGCAAAGAAACAGACCTAAGGATGAGTTGAATAGATTAGAAGATCCAGAAACAATGCCATATACACTAAGCCACCTCATCTTTGACAAAGGAGCCAAACATCCTCAATGAAAGAAAGGTAGCTTCTTTAACAAATGATGCTGAAAAAAGTGAGTTTCAACCTGCCAAAGACTGAAGCTAGATCCGTCTCTTTTACCATGTACTAAACTAAAATCAAAGCGGATGATAGACCTAAACATTATAATAGAGACACTAAATCTGCTGCAAAACAGGTTAGGTAAAACTCTTGAGGACATTGGCTTGAGGAAAAACTTTATGAACAAAACCTTCTAAAGCTCGACAACTATCAGAAGAATTCAACAAATGTGTTCTCTTTCTATTAAAAAGTGACTGAACAGCAAAAGAAACCATCAGCAAAGCAAAAAGGCAACCAACAATATGGGAATAATCTTTACCAGTAATTCTTCAGATAAAAGATTACTATCTAAAGTATATAAAGAGCTTAAAAAAATCAGCTCCCCCCCCCATTTAAAGACCAAATTCAAAAATGGGCATCTGAAATGAACAGACACTTTTCAGAGGCACATTCCGGAGTAGCTAAGAATTACATGAAGAAGTGCTTCATGTCACTGGGTATTCGATGGATGCAGATGAAAACAACTCTGAGATTTCATCTTACTCTGCAAAGAATGGCTGCTATCTTGAAAGTAGCCAGCAACAAATGCTGGCTAGGTTGTGGAGAAAAAGGAACCCTTCTGAATGGTTGATCAAATGTAGACTAGTACAAGCATTATGGAGGTCAGTGTGGCGCTTCCTCAAAAAACTAGGATTGGAGGTTCAATTTGACCCTGCTATTCCCCTGCTGGGGATATACACAAAAGAATTACAAGATTCCTATCACAGTGACATATGTACACCCATGTTTATAGCAGCTCAGTTTGTGATAGTTAAATCTTGGAAGCAACCCAAATGCCCATCAACTCTAGACTGAATAAAGAAGATGTGGGGATTTTTAAAAATATAAAATGGAGTATTACTCTGCCATAAAGAATGATGAGATTGAATCATTTACACTCTAATGGACATACCTTCAGGACATACACATTAGTGAAATAAATAGGTCACAGATGTGCAAATATTGTATATTTTCTCTGATATGAGAAACTGAAGTTATAAATGTGTTCTAGAATACATGATTGATATTGTGAAATAGTAAATATTCAAAGGATAATTGGGCTTAGGGGTAAAAAATGAAGAAAGCAAAAATTGTTAAAAGAAGCAATGCTTGTGTATATAGGGGTGGGTAGAGGTAGGGTGTGTAGGGGGCGGAGGAAAATGAGAGTCATGTTGGATCATATACTGGTACAAATTCTCAATGTGGAATGCAAATGTGATATGTATATATAATGTTCCAATAAAATAATTTAATCTTTGTCGGGCATGGTGGCTTATGCCTATAATCCCAGAATTCAGCAAGCAGAGACAGGATGATTGCTGTGAGCTCAAGGCTTGGCTGGGCTACATAGTGAGCTCAGAGCCAGCCTGAACTAAAAAGTGAGACCTTATCTCAAAAAGAAATAATTTTTATTAGTATGTATTTCCATTATATAATAAAATCACCATGGGAAGTTGGTACATGTACATAATGCATCTTAAGTTTTTGTACTTCTCATTTTCTTTCCCACCTTCCCTTTTCCTCCTTTTCTCAACCCCTTGCCAAGGATCTGTCTCTCTGTTTCTGTTATATTAGTCATATGTGAACAAACAGGCATGGGGTGAGGTAAGAGCACTCATCTCTCATCAAACTACTGCCGATTTTCTGTTGGGAAGGTTGGAAATTTGCTGGCATTCATGTTTTCTAAAGTCTGCCATGTGGCAGTTGAAATCTAAAGAAAGGACTTAATTCTTGCTGTAGCATCTACTTTTTATTGACCATAGTCTATAAAATAGCAAGGAAATATCTTGTAGCAAGAAATGATTTTTCTTAAATAAAAATTTGAAAAAAAAAAAACTTGTCAGCAGTGCTAACACCAGCCACAGAAGGTGGTTATATGATGTGATAAAGAGAAATATTATCATAAGCTCAATTTATTGACCACTTCCTCCAGGCCAAAGTGTCCACTATTGGCTTTTTAATATAATGGAAGAACAGATTACTATTAAAAACCTGTGTTGACTTTTACCACTCTTGCCCTCTCAAATGTTACTTCAAGCCCAGGGAAGGTCAATCTATCTCCTATTGCTTTTTTTTTCGTTCAGCAATTGATAGAGAAAAGTACATAAGAATATTTAGATTTCAAAGTCTCTTCCAGGGCTGTCAGTGTCAGATGGAGTTATAGGGATAATGAATCTTGACCAGATTTCAGGGAGAAGCAGGAAGCCTGTGAAGCTGAGCCCAGCCTAAGCAACATAGTGAAACCCTGCCTCAAAATGAGATATAAAATGAGCCTGGGAATGCAGTCCAGTATGACTAGACAGAACCATTAATTTTTTGAAAAGTGTAGATCTTTAGGTCAGTATTTAAAAGGAGTTCAGGCCAATGGACAGAATGATAATAAAGTACTGTTCAGAGACTGAGCTTAAGAAGCCCAGAAAGCAAGTAATAAGAAGGTAGTTGAAGAGATGGCTGACACTGGTGAATTTACCACACTATATAGGTTTATGAAGTCCCCTATCTTCCCATCCTCTTAATGAAATTTGTGAAACAGAAATGCCTTGTGTGTAAAGAAGGGGTTACATTCTACAAGTTAGAATGGAGACATTACAGAAGACAGACACTAGGCATGCAAAATTAGTGGAATATAGCAGAGACTCTGAATATCAAACACACAACTGATGTAGGAAAGTAATACCTCATGGAATACACAGAAATCTTGGGCAGGTTTTGGACCTTTACATACAACAAGGAGTTGAAGCATAGCATGTGTTTCTAAATTTGAAAATATGAGGCCTCAGATACCCTCAAGATACGTCAGATACCCTCAATATACGTAATACCTTATTACAAACCTATAAAGCCCACACTGTAATTGTCACCTTACGTCTTCTTGTTCTACAGTAGCTTGAGTTGGGGATTAAATTTTTTATTAAAAAGAAAAGCAAATAATATTTGCAACTTTCCAATTCATTTCATATTATGTATCAAAAACCTGCAAGCTTGGGAAAATCCCATTAAGGATCATCATTTTTCAGGCAAGTAACATAACAGTGATACTAACTGCTGAACAAATGAAGCACACTAATAGAAGCAGGCATGAAAGTTAGGATGGGATATCATACTTATTAGCTGTGGGATCCTCCCAGGAAATGGGCGGAACATTCTTCTAGGGGTAAATGGGTCATGGAAGTGTAGCCATGAGGTCTACTCTACCCTAGCCCCTGCTGTTTTGCCCTTCATCCTATGCTCTGCTTCACAGCCACCACAAACTAAGCAGCTTTACTCTGCCTAGCCCTTAAACTATGTTTTTGTCATGGAGCCCAGCAGTAATGGACTAAAAAGATGAGCAAATTAAATCTCCCATCCCTTAAACTGTGGTCATTATAGATTGTATCCCAACAACTAGAAAGTGACTAGTACAATAAGATACAGTCATTTTCATTCATTTGATTGGGAAATAAGATGTGGATTTTCATATTATTACTTCTATTTACTACTCCTATAACTTTCTTTCTGAACTGGACAACACCACCCTGTATTCATTCATAAGTGAAGAGCAGCAACAATGAATATTTCAGTCATGCCAGATTTCCTACAAACATCTGGAGAAGGGAATCATTTTTCTTTTAATTTTGAATTTTAAAACTTTTATTAGTTCATGTTTACAGTATATATTGTTCATGTCCACATATATTACACATCTTAGCTCCTTTTTCTGTTCCCCTCTCTCTGCTCCTGCCTCCCTCACTTACATACTTATTTATGTCTTATACCTTATTTACTTATTTTCTTACTTATGTCTTAGTCCCCTTCACATTTAAGATCTGTTTCCCTCATTTCTATTATTATATTTTATTTATAATTTAAATTACTCATATAAAAAACTATACTACATTTAATCTTCTGTGTCTGATTTGTTTCACTTGCCATTATGGTCTCATCCATTTTCCTACAAATGACTCAAGTGTACCCTTCTGTTTTTTTTTAAATTTGAATTTTATTGGTACATTATATATACACATTGTGATCACACACAATATTGAGAATTTGTACCAGCATATAACACAATTCAATTCTCATTTTTTCCCATTCCCCCAAATACCCTACAACCCTGTGTCCCTATATACATAAGCTTTATCTCCCTTTTTAAAAATACCATCATATTTTTCTTTCCCTTGTTACTTACCATACACCCCATTTCCCTCTAAATATTTTCTATTTCACAATATCTATCATATATTCCAGAGCTCATTTACATCTCAATTTCTCATACTAGAGAAAAGATAAAATATTTACAGATCTGTGACTTATCTATTTCATTTATGAGTATGTCCTGAAGGAATGTCCATTTGAATTTGGCACTGTAGTATTCTGTTGCTTTCCTTTTTTTTTTCATCTGTTGCCACACATAAGGTCTACTTCTAAGATCTGACTCTTAGAAAGAAGGTAAGCAGGGTGCAGGAGAGCTCTCAGGGGCCCTAGAAAACACATTGTTACCAGTGGTGAGGGATGCAGCCGAGTGCCCAACACTGTGACCTACCACCCTTCCCCCATCTAAACCAGAGCAGCACAGAGACAGAACAGGCAAATGGCACACAGGGGAGCTCATGGGGAACCTAGACAACAAAGGAGGTCCATTCCATTACTGGCACCCAGGGATTGTCCCGCTTCTACCCAGGCCAAGCCAGAGGCCAGTGAAGGCAGACTGGAACTGAGAACTCTCAAGGGTTAATACACATTCAAGGAGGACAACCCAGGAAGGAACCACTTCCAAAGGGTCCTGAATAACAGTAGAGATTTGCAACAAACATTGCCCAGACACCAGGCAAGAAATTAAATAAATAACATTAGCAACAGCAAAAGAATAGAAATGAGAAAAAAAACTCAAACAGCCAGGCACAAAGATCACCACAACAGGGAAATAGAGCAATTGAAACTGAAACACCAGGATTCTCTGAGATGGTAAGCAGATCTAGTAAAATGGAAATCAGAATTCATCTCTGAGATGAAAACAGAGATAATGTTCACAGGAAAAAAACTTCCTTAAAGAAGAGATCAGAGAGATGATGCAATCTAAGATAGCAAAAGCAGTGGAACCTTTTAAACAGCTTCAAGCAGAGCTCCAGGTGATGAAGTAGGAGAATGAAAGTTTGGAAGTAGGATGAACGAAACTGAGAATTGAATTTCAGACCTAGAGGTCAGCATGATAACCAATTAACAGGAAAGACATAATCTATGGAAAATGGCAAGGGACCATGAGAAATCAATCCAACAGCCTCTAGATGATTCAAAGAATAACATAAGACTGACTGAAGTCACTGAGAAAGTAGGAGACAGTGTAAAAGGCATAAAAAAACTGTTGACAGACATAATGTCAGAAAATCTAACAGGAAAAGAGTTGGACACACAGATAAATTAGGCTTATAGGACTCCAAAAGGCTGTGACATAAAATTATCTACACCGAGAAATATAATTATCAAGGTTCCAGTTATACAACAAAAGAATGAAATACTGAAAGCAGTTACAGAAAGGGAAAAAAATCACCTACAAAATAAAGCCCATCAGGATCACAACAGACTTTTAACATAAACACTCAAGCAAAGAGGAGCCTGGATTGCAGTGTTTCACACATTGCCAGAAAACAACTTCCAACCTAGATTGATGTATTCTGCAAAACCATCTTTCAGAACTGACAGGGAATTAAGAAACTTCCATGACAAAGAACACCTGAAAAACTTCACAAATATGAAACCTGCATTCCAAAACATTCTAAAGAATATCTTGGAAAAAACACAGAAAATTAAAAACCCATGAGAAGCAATAGAGTATGTTCACTCAGCTAAATAAGAAGCTGAGTGGAAAAGGGCAAAAGCAAGGAATAAAAGAACCAAGAACAGGAAAACAAAGCAGCCCTAAGTCTGCCATATCACTCATAACCATTAATGTCAATGGACTCAATGGGGAAATTAAAAGGCACAGACTGGCAGACTGGATCAAGAAGCAAGATCCTACAATTTGCTGCATAAAAGAAACACACCTAAACCAGAAAGAAACACGCAGACTGAAAATAAAGGGATGGAAAACAATTCTCCATGTGACAGGAAAGTGCAAAAAAGCAGGAGTAGTTATCTTGTTTGCATATAAAATAGATTTCAAACTCAAATTGATTGAGAGACAGAGAAGGTCACTATATTCTTATACAGGAAACAGTTCAAGAGAAAGAAATAGCAATCATAAATATGTATGCACCAGACTCAAATGCACATAACTATACAAAACAAACATTAATAGACATGAAAAGCCAGATAACCACTAATACAATAGTAGTAGGGGACTTCAGTACTCCACTGTCACAAACTGACAGATCAACTGGACAAAGAATCAAAAAGGAAGTACCTGAGCTAAACCAAACTTTTGAACGAATGGACTTAATAGATGCCTACAGAGTATTTGATCCCACAAAGTCAGAACATACATTCTTCTCAGATGCTCATGGATAATTCTCCAATATAGACCATATTCTAGTTCATAGAACAGGATTAAGTAAATGCAAAGGAGTTGAAATTATCCCCTGCACACTACCAGACCATAGTGATTTGAAACTGGAGCTCAATAGCAAAAGAAATTCCAAGATCCTCAAAAACACATGGAAATTGAACAACACTCTGTTGACCAACAAACAGGCTCCAAAAGAAATTAAAGAAGAAATGAATCACTTTCTACAATTAAAAGATAATGCCATTGCAATATACAGGAATTTATGGGACAAAAAGAAAGCAGTTCTATGAGGGAAATTGATAGTAGTGAATGCCTACACCTGGAAAATACTGCAAACTAAAAATAAACAATCTAAAGATGAATCTCAAACTATTAGAAAAAAAAAAGGATCAAGAAAATGCCAAAGCTCATACAAGGGAGGAAATTCTAAGGATCAGAACAGAAAATAATACAATGGAGACCAACAGAATGATACAAAGAATCAATGAATCAAAGAGTTGGTTCTTTGAAAGGATAAATAAAATCAACAGACCCTTATCCAACCTTATCAAACATAGGAAGGAAAAGGCCCAAATCCATGCTATTAGGAAAATGAGGAAATCGCTACAGATCCAGTGGAAGTGCAAATGATAATAAAGACATATATTGAAATTTTGTACTCCAAAAAGATAGAAAATCTAGAAGAAATGGATTGATTCCTAGACACATATGAATGTGTCTAGGAATTCACATTCAGCTTCCAAAGCTGAATGAAGAGGTTGTAAAAATATTAAACAATGTAATATCAATCTGTGAAATTGAAAATGCAGTAAAAAAAAAAAAAACCCTATGAACAAAGAAAAGTCCTGGTCCTGATGGCTTCACTGCTGAATTCTACAAAACTTTTAAAGAAGAGTTAATGCCAATAATTCTCAAACTCTCTAATGAAATAAAAAAAGAAGCAGTATTCCCAAGATCATTCCTTGAAGTAACCATTACCTAGATTCCAAAAGCAGAGAAAGACAAACCAAAACAGAAATATACAGGCCAATCTCTCTAATGAACACTGATGCTAAAATCCTCAAGAAAATATTGACAAACAGAATACAGAGTCATCAAGAAAATCAAAACACCCTGATAATATTGGATTTACCTCAGGAATGCAAGTCTGGTTTAACATGTGTAAATCAACAAATGTAATACACTATATTAACAGACTCAAGGACAAAATCCATATGGTCATCTTAACAGATGCAGAAAAAGCATTTGACAAAATCCAACACCCATTCATGATCAAAGCCCTACAGAGAATTGGTATGGATGGGCTTTATCTCAGTCTAATAAAAACCAACACCCAGTATCATACTAAATGGTCAAAAACTTAAACCTTTTACAATAAGATCAGGAATGAGGTGAGGATTCTGTTGTCACCACTCTTGTTCAATAGAGTGCTGGAAATATCAGCCATAGCAATCAGGCAGGACAAAGATATAAAAGGAATAAAGATAGGAAAGGAAGAAGTTAAACTGTCATTATTTGCTGATGATATGATACTCTATCTAGAGAATCCTAAAAACTCCACCAAACAACTGCTAGACTTAATCACCAAATTCAGTAGCGTAGCTGTATACAAAGTCAATGCTCAAAAATCAACAGCCTTCATATACACAAAGAACAGACTCACTGAAAGAGAAATTGGGGAGTCAATCCCTTTCAAAATAGTGCCCAGAAAAATGAAACATCTAGGAATCGCTCTAACAAAGGGTGTGAAATATCTCTACTCTGAAAACTACAGGACTCTGAAAGAGGAGATAGAAGAACATATCAGAAAATGGAAAGACATTCCTTCTTCCTGGGTAGGGAGAACCAACGTCATCAAAATGGCTATACTCCCACAGCTACTATACAGATTGAATCTAATTCCAATTGAAATCCCAACATCATACTTCACAGAGCTAGAGAAAATAATCCAAAAATTCATCTGAAACCACAAGAGACCTAGAATAGCAAAAGCAATTCTAAGCAACCAGGACGTGGCAGAAGGTATGACAATCCCTAACTTAAAACTGTACTATGTAGCCACCATGACAAAAACTACATGGTACTGGCAAAGTAACATTGTGCAGCCATTGTGGAGATCAGTGTGGAGATTCCTCAGAAAACTAGGATTAGAGGTCTCATTTGACCCTGCTATTTCCCTGCTAGGAATATACTCAAGGGAATTAAAAGAATCATATTGTAAAGACATATGTACACACATGTTCATAGGAGCTCAGTTTGTGATAGCCCAATCTTGGAAACAACCGAGATGCCCATCAACTGGAGACTGGATAAAGAAGATGTGGTGCTTTTTTATTTAATAAAATGGAGTATTGCTCTGCCATAAAGAATGATAAGTTTCATTCATTTATGTGCAAATGGATACACCTTGAGGACACTGCTAAGTGAAATCAGTAGATCACAGATATGTGAATACCATATCTTTTCTCTGGTATGAGAACCTGTAGATGTAAATGTGTTCTAGAATGCATGATAGATTTTGTGAAATAGGAAATATTGAAAGGGAATGTGGTAGGGGAAAGTAATGAGGGGAAAGAATAAATATGATTTGGAAAGAAAAAAACATGTGCATAGGGGGTGGGAGGTTGTAGGGTGGGTAGAGATATGGGTAAAAATGAGAATTAACTTTTGTCATATACTGGTACAATTTCCCAAATGTTGAGTGTGATTGTGAGTTAAAATGTACCAATAAATAATTCAATTTAAAGAGAAATAAACATTTGGCTCTTACAAATTGTGCTGCTATAAACATTTCTATGCTTGTATCAGTGTAGCACAATGTCTCTAACTCTTTTGGGAGGAGACTTAAAAGGGAATAGTTGAGCCAAATGGAGTTTCTAGTGTAGATTTTGTGGACTCCAGTACTGAGCTCCACAGTGGTTGGACTAGTTTATGTTCTCATCAACAATGAAGAAGTGTTCCTCTCTGATCAAAGACAAGTTGAATATTGGCAGTCCCTAAAGATCAATAATGTACCAGCCCTAGCCACAGAAATTAAATGTATAATTATACTGTAAACACAAAAATAAACCAAATATTGACCTACAGTAAATACCTACTAAAGAAGGCAATTTCATCTCTGCTTACAATCAGAATATTCGCCAGTAATATATAATGTTAACTAGATATCTAGATATTTAGACAGTCTAGTGATTTTGATAGTAAAGTTGGAGAGGTTAAGGATGCAGAGAATGAAGAAAATAGCATTTGAAAATTAATGGAATACAAGAAATAGAAAGAAAAGTGAGATAGGGTATCATACTAAAGAGTAAGACTAACTAATGGTGTTTCAAAAGATTCTCAAGAAAGAACACCCAAGAAAAAGAAGAATAAAGCAAAATACTGAAAATAATAGAAAAGACAAAAACGTTGAAAGGAGAAAAGAGAAAAGGAGATAAAAGAAATGAGAAAAAATGTTAAAAAAGAGAGACAA
>PVIC010026318.1:0-24627 GCA_004025085.1 Thryonomys swinderianus | reverse complement strand
AAAAAAAAAAAAAAAAACAATTGTTAAAAATAAATGAATAACATATAGTTGGAATTTCATGTAATTTAACTTGTTGAAAGAAGCTCCTGTTTAATATAAGCAGAAAACTGGAAAAGTTAAATTTTTTTTTTTTTTTTTTACTTTTTGAGACAGGGTCTCGCTTTGTAGTTCAGGCTGGCCCTGAGCTCACTATGGTGCCCAGGCAAGCCACCACGAACTCAGCAATCCTCCTGTCTCTGCCTCCTGAGTGCTGGGATTACAGGCGTGAGCCACCACATCTGGCATTTGGAAAAGTTAATTTTTAAAAACTTGACAAATAAAAATTATATTTATTTCTGGTGTACCACATGATGTTTTGATACATGTATACAATATGGAAAGGCTAAATCAAGCTAATTACCCTGTGGAGTATCTCATGTCTCGTGTGCCATTTGTGTGTATGCATGTGTGGGTGTGGCTAAGTGTGGTGAGAGTGTGTGTGTGTGTGTGCGCATGTGCATGAAAAAGGCCAGTTGTTTTCACTGAGACTTCTTGCAGGGCCAGAGTAAGGGGTCCAGAGTGCTCATCAGTGATTTTGTCCACATCCTTCTGAAGCTTTCCCAGAGATGATAATTTTTCTTTCTAAAACATTCCAGCTATCCATGTTGATAACGTCAATCTTCAGCTGTATTGTGCGTGGTCTCTTCTGGATAACTTTGAATGGAACAATGGATACAGCCATCGGTTTGGTCTCTTCCATGT
Source organism: Thryonomys swinderianus (assembly GCA_004025085.1). Lineage (NCBI taxonomy): Eukaryota > Metazoa > Chordata > Mammalia > Rodentia > Thryonomyidae > Thryonomys > Thryonomys swinderianus. The sequence goes on along the minus strand of PVIC010026318.1, from coordinate 23,886 downwards.
TGATTTTGAAGACCCAGCTAAACAGCGAGTCCCTTATACCTCAGCGAAGGAGTATGCCAAGATCATCAAAAACAATGGCCTGTTATGAACTCAGTAGAGAAGGTTCTGAGGAAACATCCCCTGGAGAAGTGGCCTCTGCTTCAGGAAAAGAAGTCTGCTTTGCCAATGATCTCTTGATGACTTCAAAGTGCCTCTGTACTAGCTGATCTGTAATTAGGACATCTGAATGTGCAAATATCGATTCAGAAAATTCCATTTAAGTCTTAAATATTTTCTAGAAAAATAATGCAAAGTTTATGGGGACATGTCATGATCTGCAGATGACTTATTATAAAGATACTTGTTTATTATCCCACTTCTGGTCATAGTTATTTTTGCCTAGTACAACCATTGTGTAATCCTTAGTTTTCTACTCTTTCCTCTAACGTAAAAAACAAAGATAGAAGCCACATTATCTAGCTCTCTACATTATATTCAACAAGGAATCAACTGATCATCTATTTAATAAAATGTATTAATGTATTTGGCATACTTTTGTCTAGGCTTGGGAAAATATGCTTTTCTTTTGTCTAATGAAGTTTTGAAAAAATTATAAAATCAATTAGAACTTTAATGGCAAAAAAATAGTTTGAATGTTAATGTTCAGCAAAAAGCAGTTTCAAAGTTGTACCAAATTATAAACAAAGTCATAATCAGGGAGTGATTTCTATCCTGGGGATTTCTTCAAATTTTGCGTTTTAAGATCTCATGAAATAAGTCCATGAGTTAAATGACCAATGCAAATGTAAGCAAAAGTAGGACTTGGAATGTCCATGGGGCACACTGGTTGGCTGGATTTGTGGATGTGCTCATGCTTTCATAGGGAGTGTCAGTTGTAGGCCCAGGGTACCCCTGGACTCCATTAGCACACCTTCCACATGTAGTGTCCGGAGCCACACTTCTGCATTTTGGTAGTGTTTTCTAAACAGCCTCCTGTGTGTCAGGCTTGCAGCTAACTACAAGCACCATCATCCCACTTGGCAGGCTGAGAGACAGGGCTGTGCAGATGTGTGTCTTGGTCAGCTCAGCTTAGTACTTGTTAACTGGGCCAGTCCTCCCTTGGCATCAGCCCTTGGTGCAGCATAGCAGAGGTTGGGCACTGTGGAAATCTGTGCTTTTACTGAAGACAGGAAAAATCCCCTAGAGGTGTAAAGTGGATGATGTGAGTAGAAATGGGGAGGTAGTTTTCTAAACTTTCACTCTGTGATGTTGCCTCCTAGAAACTGACTCTTCTAAAGCTTTTCCAAGAGCAGATGTCATGTCAGTTTTTTCTTTTATAAACGGTGGTCAATTTCTGGATCGTTTTTGTGTTCATTATCAGAGAATTATTTACAGCAAAGAGCACACTCAGTAACTTCGGACAGAGTGAGAAAGAGATGGTTGTGGTAGTTCAATAAACATGGATGCACCGGGGAAAATTATATTAAGATTAAAATGGTATATACAGGAAATTCTATTACATCTTTGCCACTGGTTTGTTATTTTTATTGTTCAATGAGACATTATCTCACAATTTGTGTTCATTTAAAACGCACATTTCCAAATCTTATTTCATTCCTTTCCTATCCAGGCTGTCTTTTTCATTTTTCGCATGTATCTAATTTACAATTATGTGCCACCTTGTATTATCTTACAAGACAACTGAGTTTTCCTTTTAATTAGGATGTTGCTTTGAGTATTACTTATCCTACAGGGCATCTTTACAAGTTTTCCAACAATACAAATGAGCACTGTATTTTCGTTACCTAAACCAGAAAATTAATACTCACACAGTAAATAAAACAATCTGTCACATTTGGTCTACCAGGTGAAATAAACCTCCTCACTGTTAGTGTGAGCTCCTTCAGTGTTGTGGCCCTCTGCAGCTCCTCACTGCTGATGGCTTTTAAAGGCCAGCTCTTCGTGCTAGAGATGGATCACACAAAGGGTATTTCCCTAATTAGTTCTGTAAATTAGTATTGTCATGAGTTAAGATGAAGGGAAACAAAACACTACCCCAAAATCTAACAGCCCTTTCAGTATTTCAATTAATGTTATCTTTAATTGCTTGTACTAGCATTTGAGGATAAGATAGATTGGCTTTTGTCTGTCAAGAAAACAGAAGTTGAATTCTTTAAGTGGAAAAACAGGAGTTGTTAATTATACTTAAAAATCCATAGACACTGTACTTTGATGTCTTAAAGGTCACCTGAGGCTTGTAAAGCACATGCTTTATGTCTGTTTTATCTGAAGGGAAACTTGGATATTGGATATCACAGTGATAGATTAGATGTTCTTGTATTCCTTTCTTCCTTTTCTTTTTTGGACAGTATTAACACGTGTTGTTTACATGCTGATACTCACTTTGAAGAATACTATTTAGGGTTTTTTAAAATACACTTTTTATAGCAGGTCTTTTCTGAATGTTAAAATCATACATAATGTGACACTAGGTCATTTTCATTTGTGATTTGTAGGGCTTGCATTTTTAACTCTTGAGAATATTGTGAAGAATCATCTACCTGAGCCTTTTATTGAATGAACAGGTACAAGTTCTCATTAAGAAACCCATAAACCAAGAAGCTGGCAACTTTGGTATTTGGCAGTGCAGTGCCAGTCTTGTGTTCTGGGAATTTGTGTTTGGCCTATAGCTTTTAATTATTTTTATGGGCTAGAAAATAATAGATACATTTGTAATATATTGAAAAAATTTCCTACCACTAGCTGACCAAAAAGTAGATTTATATGATAATCTTCAAACACTAATTCTATTACGCAGTACTAGGTAGAAAGAAAATAGAGTGTAGGCCCTTAGTAAGAGTAGAATATACATCAAAGCTGATGGAATTAGTACTGTTTAGTTTCTAGCAATACAGCTCAACTGGAGAACACATAGTCATCACTCATGATGGCCTTTTAGGCTCTGCTTCAGAGGGACACAGTAAGGATCCCAGAGGATGCTCATCTTTGAAGAATTAAGTTGGGAGAGATTTTGATATAATAGAGACACTTCCTGGTGGCCTTTAGAAGTACAGGAGGTGGCGCTGTGAAGAAAGAATTAACTTTGCAAACAGCAGCAGGAGGAGAGATGATGACGGGGTGGGTGAAGTGCAAGTTTTGGGTTTGGAAGAGCATTTCCCAGTTGCTGAGAAGAGAGACATTTCTCGGAGAATGTTTTCAGGCTTTTGCAGCCTCTATATATGTCACCCAGTGACTTCCTGCATGGCTGTGCTATCAGGTAATAGGCAAATAGAGTTCCATCATGACATGTGCGGGCTCTGATGTCTACTAGCCATGTGACATTAAGCAACTTACTGATGTTCCCTGTGCCTCAGTTTCCCTAACTATAAAGTTGTTGGGAGAATTAAGCTGGTACATGTAATATGTTTGGAGCACTTTGTAGAGTGTGGTTATGGCATAGTTAGTTCAAGCAATTATTTTTAACTTACAGTTTTCCACATTGAGCCTCCAGCAGTTCATCAGATACAGTTTAGGTTTCACACTCCAGACTATGTTTGGTTTCCACGGAAGTTTCCATGACTAAATTTCTGCTCTGGGAAGTTGGGATTGGCTGTTTTGCCTGTGTCTCTCAACTTTCAGTGGTAGTGAGTGTCCCTAGGACCTGAGTTATCTGATTATTCCTAGGAGAGACTTTTTTGCAGTTTGTTTAGACTTTTGTTTGCTGCTGAGATGGGAGAGAAGAGTCCCCATTTCTGTAAGTAGTGCACTGGAAACCAGAAGGTGCCATGTTTATTACCATTATGGTTGGCAGGGTCCTTCGGCAATAAATATACCTGAGATGTTACCATTATGAAGAACTGAGTGCTGAATATATGAGTTTCTCTGTACAGTCTTTACAACTCTTCTGTAAATCTAAAATCACTCCAAAATAAAATTTTAAGAGTACATGGAAACAACTTCATAATATGTCCAAAGATGCAGATATAGTAGATACATATGTAGTATAATCTCTACCTACAAAGATAAAAGATGGGAAAATATAGCTACTGTTATGAACCTAGGGCTTGGCAGTCTCACATTTTTATATACTTAATTGGTTTATGTTTTTGATACAAAATAATTACCTCTGTTTCTGGAAGTTGGTAGACACAATATTTTGAGCATTTTCGATCCCCTTTTCCCGTTTTTTGCCCCTCTGTCTTTCTGCTTTCCTTGCTCCCTTTCTCCATCTCCCAGGAGTCTATATTCCAGATTCCTAATATCTTTCTTCTCTTTATTTACATTTTGAGCTTCTCCCATGAGAGAAAACATATGATAATCTTACGTATATCACTGATCTCACTTAACATGATGGTCTCAAGTTCCACCCATTTTCCTACAAATGAATTTAGAGCTAATGAGCTAATTCATCAAAGTGAAAGAATACAAAATGCATAACAATAGTGATTCTGTACACCAACAATCCACTGAGAAAAATACAGAAATTGATCCTATTTATAGTAGTTTAAAAAATTAAATATCTAGGAATCAACCTAACCAAAAGCTGAAAGACCTCTAAAGAGAGAGTCTGAAGAGGATGGTAGAACATGGAAAAGCCGCTCCTTTGTTTCTGGACTGGCAAAGTTAATACTGTTAAAGTGGCCATCTTACCAAAGGGATCTATAGGTTTAGTGTAATTCCTATTGAAATACCAGCAACTTTCTTCACAGAGCTAGAAAAAACCACACTAATATGTGCATGAGCTTCAGAGAGACCCAGAAGAGCTACAGCAATCTGTCTGTGTCTATCTATCTATAAAATTGAGTTTAATGGTATATCTTAAACATACATCATGATCACATTCAACATTAAGAATTTGTACATGTATGTGACATATCTTGATTCTCATTTTTCCCTTTCCCCTGCCCACAGCTACCACCCTTAAACCCCTATATACATAAGCTTTGTTTCCATTTTTTTATCCCTACCCACCCACAACCCCCACACCTTATATACATGATGAGATCCCATTTGTTGATTCTTTCTGCTAGTTTTTGTGCTATAGAGGTTTTGTTCATGACGTCTCCGCCTAAGCCAATGTCTCTAAGAGTTCTACCTAACCTGTTCTGCAGCAGGTTTATTGTTTCTGTTTTAATGTTTAACTATTGAATCCACTGTGATTTTAGTTTAGTACATGGTGAAAGAGATAGGTCTAGCTTTAGTTTTTGGCAGGTTTAAAGCCCAGTTTTTCCAGCACCATTAGTTAAAACGGCTGTCTTTCCTCCATTGAGGATGTTTGGCTCCTTTGTCAAAGATAAGGTGGCTTAATGTATCTGGAGTTGGTTCTGGACCTTCTAAACTATATGTTTCTCTATATAGAGATCCTAAAAACTCAGCCAAAAGACTTCTAGACTTAATTGCCAAATTTAGTAGTGTAGCTGCATACAAGGTAAATGCTCAAAAATCAACAGCCTTTATATACACAAACAACAGACTCACTGAAAGAAATTGGGGAGTCAATCTCTTTTACCATAGCACACAGAAAAATGAAATATCTAGGAATCAATCTAAGAAAGGAGGTGAAAGACCTCTACTCTGAAAATTATAGGATTCTGAAAAAGGAGATAGAAAAGGATATCAGAAAATGGAAAGACATCTCTTTTTTCTGGGTAGGGAGAACCAACATCATCAAAATGGCTATTCTCCCACAACTACTATACAGATTTAATGCAATTCTGATTGAAATCCCAACATTGTACTTCACAGAGTTAGAGAAAATAATCTAAAAATTCACCTGGAACCGCAAGAGACCTAGAATAGCAAAAGCAGTTCTACACAATCAGGACATGGCAGGGGGTATTACAATCACCAACTTAAAACTGTACTATAAAGCCACAGTGATAAAAACTGCATGGTACTGGCAAAGTAACAGACCCGAGGACCAGCTACAGCAATCTTGAGCAAAAGAACGAAGTTAAAGACATTGGAATCCCAGGTTGTAAGTTATATGAGGTAGCCACAGTAACAAGACCAGCTTGGAACCATGACAAAATAGACATGAAGGTGAATACAACAGAAGACACAGAAACAGAACACTTGCTGACACAAGAGCAGTTTTTTTTTTTTTAACAGATTGCACTGGTAACATTGGGCAGCTATGTGCAGCAGAATAAACCTAGTCGTATATCACTCACTGTGGATCAAAGACCTAGATTTAAAAACTGAAACACTAAAACTACTAGAAGAAAATGTGGAAAAAAACAATTGAAGGCACAATGTTTTGTGTTTGTTTTTTCCTCTTCCAAAGAGTGAACAACTTCAGGTCTTGATTCATTTTTATGTTTCAGAACCTAACATGATGTCTACCATATCTAAGTAATCTATACATATGTACTAAGTAATATTCTTAATTTGCAATCAAAATGTTAAGATGTGAATTATTTAATCTGAACAAAGATTCTATAATTATTTTCTTTATCTGTAGATGAGTAAATCAAAGTGGAGAGTTACAAGTGACCTGTTTAAACCACAGAGTTGTTAAGTAATGAAGCCAGTATGGAAACCCATACGTATATTTGCAGATATTATATATTACATATATGTACATATGTATGTATGTATGTATGTATGTATGTATGTATGTATATATATATCTCCTGAAAAGTCTGTAGAAGAATCAGGCTTGGACTCAAGGCCTCTGATTTCTAGTAGTTTTCAATGAGATTCCATGAAACACAATTTAACTATCCTACAGCCTTTTAGCATAAAATGCTCTTTGTATTTGAAACTTAGCCATACTTCACAGCCAGTTATTTCCAGGTAGATGAGTAGTTTATTTCCTTCTAAGAAAGGGAACATCACGCATGTATACCAAAGATTATTTTTGTAGCTTCTGCATTCACATAGGCTATTTTGACTCTTTTCTTCTAATAAGCTCATTAGTCTTCCCTGAAATAACACTGACCAAATCAACATTTTTTAAAGTTTTGCATTTCAAATGATAAATTCAACAGAGGTGAACATTGGACACTGTCATGTAACCCAGGATTTAACTGTAGCCCCATATTTTAGAGAATGGGTCATTTCAAGCAAATCTTTTGATTTTAACCCCTCAATCTGTAAGAGATAATTAAAGTGAACTACTTTAAAGTAGTATAGTGAAAATTAAATGAGATGATGTATGTAAAATAGCATACAGTCCATTAAATGAGAATTACAGTGTCAATTAAGCAATAGCTATTATTTTCTATTAACTATAATCCAAAGACTTGAAAATTGGACAGTCTTTGACAGTTAACTCTTGCTGTGTTGCCCACCCTGCTTCCTTCTTTCTTCCATCTGAAATAAGGCAACTAACTTTGGAAAAAGGCATCCATCAGCAGCAACAAGGAAGCAGCTTTTCCTTCCTATGGTGAAGGCTGATGCTTTGGATTTGAATCCAATGCTGAATTCTTCTATTACTTTCCAAGATCCACCCTGGTCAGAGCCTGGAGGGCTGTTTCCTAGAAGAGTGACCACATTTCAAAGCTATTGCCTGCTAAGCAATGATTTAGGAACGAGGCTGCCCTAAATATAATTCTCTGGTGGGCTTCATGTGTCTTTTGTGGTAAAATGTTTCATGTCATGCACAAGTGAAAACATTTTTATTTACCATTTGTGCAGCTACAAGGACTGGTGTTGAGATCACACTGTTTTCCATTCTGCAGATAAATGTCTCTTTCTTTCTTTTTGCTTCTCTGTAAACTACAATGTGCAGTTCTTATTACATTAATAGACTGTGAATTGATTTGCATGCACGAAGGAACCAGTAAAAGGTTTGGCAGAGAATAAACATTTGTTTCTGCCCTCCACGTTTCATTTTTGTATACTAGAATGCATTCTTGAAAACCTTCCAGATTCACTACCTTCTGATCATACTGTCTATTATAATTCTGCCTGATGGCAAACTTCTCCTTATTGACTCTGAGTTACATTTAATCCTGTTAGGATCACTTTTTATTGAAAGGCATGCATTGTGATGGCATGGACGGGAATCCAGCCACCGAGGTGCCCAGCCAGAGGAAAATAAACTCTTGGAGCTTTCGAGTGCTTGTCATTTTCACGCTGGGCACAGCTGTGTAGCCTCTTGAAGGATGAAGAGGATCGGGGTGCTCAATGCAGATAATGGTGGGCTCCCGGGCAGTGTGGAGAGCTCTCCACTGCAAGAAAATAATCTTTTGAGCCCAGTGGACTAAGAACCAAAGACCATTTTGAGCTAAGACAGTATAATTCTATTAGAGAAAAGCCCTTGCAGGGGGAAATTGCCTGTGTTAAAGTCTGTGCACAAATTAAAATAACAGGGCTAAGGGGGGAAATATCTCTATAAAAGGCTTTATGACTCTAGTGGATAATAATATTCTTGCCACATTAGGATCCAAGGACCTAGAGATATAAGAATTATTTTTCCGCACAGCATGTTGGTCTTCTTTCTCAACTTTAATCTGTGCAGCCAGTCTTTTCTTTAGTGCTTATTTGATGAACTTGAATGCTCTGCCAAATATACTGTTGTTTCTTATCAAAACGAGGTAGAAAATAAGGTGTGCATATCATTGCTGTGTGTTGACACCTCATAAGATCGATGTCACCTAAAAGCGCCTCTGTGGCTAAATGCCTTGAAGGTATAAATTCTCTGTGATTTCAAGGGGAAATTTGTGGCTGTGAGTCCTGTTAATATTGCAGCTTTGTGTAAAATGTAGTTAAATGCATAACTCGGTTTAGAATAGGGACATTAGAGAGGATGAGTAGGGAAAAAAAAGACATCAGCAAAATTGTTCATTTTCTAGGGTGAAGGAATTGAGAAGTCTCAAGGATTTTAATTGTTGAGTAGCTAACATCACACAGCATAGCCCTACCTCAAGGTGGGCCCGGCTCCTTCCCTGCACAGTGGCTGCAAGTTTAAAGCTTATGCTACATTTCCCTAATTTTATGACAAAGAAACTATGAGCAATAGGCTGTTGTGTATTTGAAAATTGTGTCAGGTAAGTAAATAAATATACCATTCATAATTCTATGAAAGGATAATGGCAACATTTATTCTAGAACTAAGCAGTAATGAAACAGATGATTCTTTGAGCTCTAACAGTGGACTAGTGCATTTAGTATCCATTTATCTCTCGCCTAACCTACAGCAAAATCAAGAAAGTAGCCAACTGAGATTACTTCTTCCTGTCTGGCTTTCCTCCCTCCATCCTTCCTTTCTTCTTTCCTTGCTTTTCCTGCTCTCCTTTGCTTCTCATCATTTTACCATTTCTTCCTCATTACCTTCCTTTCTCTCTCTCCATTCACTCTTTCACTTGATTTCTTAGTCTTTAATCAGATTATGAAAAACCTCATGTGGGTTTGGGCCTTGGATGGGTTTTGTGACTCCTCTATGACCAAGACAGAGGGAGCTTTGGTTTGCAGGTGATTTATAGTTTATGTGGAAGCAGTCCTGGATTGCTCAATGGGAAGACCAAGCCCACACTGATGGCACCAGTGAGGAACTCCCTTCTTCAACTTTTAAAAATTAAATTGAAGATCATTACCAAGATGCATGGGAAAAAAACTCCCAATAATCTTTCCTTTTGCAAATCTATCCACAAGCAGTGATTAAATAACTACATTTTAACCAAGATAACTAACAAAAAGCACCAAGAAGCTACCAAGAGCCAGGAGAAGTTCTGTAGGGCACAGAAATCCAAGATGGCTGTGCAGAGAAGAGCAGGAATCACCTGGCTTCTGCCACCCAGTTGGAATCAGCTCAGGACCAGGAGAGATTTTTCCCTGGGTAGGAGCATGCAGATAATCTGACTGTCCCCATCACCACCATGAATATCTGCAGTCTACAGTACTGGAGAATCCTGTAATCCTCATGTGCTTTGAACCCAGCTAGGAGAGCTCCCAGGGATCTGTATGCTGAGCTGTGCCCAGAAGGGAACCTGACATTTTAATCTCATGGCCTGCGTGACTGCTGTTCTGTACCATCTTAGAATTGGAGGCACTGGTAGGCGACTTCCTGTGCGACTTCCTTGTGATTCTCTGTCCTTGAGACCCAGTGGCCATTCCAAGACCCCCTAGGTGGGGCACTGTGGTTGAGGTCACCTGTGTCTTCTTGCAATGGAGTCATAATTGTGCATCTCCCATCGCAGGGACCCAAGCCACCATGGCGTCTTGCTGTGGCTATATCCTCAGCAGAGTTGTCCTGTGATCTGCAACCCTTGCTCTTCCAGAATCAGCCCTGTGTGGTCCCTCATTCCTTGGAGCTCCCAGTACCATTACACCTATCAGCCCTGGGTCTTAGCTTATGGCTTTGCCCTTGTTCTTGGGGCTTCTGAAGCACCTTTTCTTCCTCAGAGCCTTTCTAGGGCTGCCTCATGAGCCCAAGAGTCAGAACCTGAAGGGTGAACTTGTACATCAAGCCCCGCTACTACATTAGTTCTATACTACAGTAGACCCTGAGCTCTAAATGAGCTTACACTGCACCTCTGCCTTGGACCCTAGAGCCATCGTCACTGTCTGTGGACTGTGTGAGACTCAACACCAAGGGAGGGTCTACCAAGGCTGTCCACTGCAGGAATCCAAGAACAGATAGATCTCTGAGGCCCTTGCTTTAATAATCTGCGCAGGCACCACTGGCCTTGAGCCTGTATCACTGAGGTCCAGGCAGTGCCTGGTAATTTTCATGACGACTGAAGAAGCAGCATACATACCACAGCACGGAACCCACATGGAACCATGACTGTGCAGCTGGCAGCCACAGGCACATCTGCAGGTGAGAATCATCCCTACAAAAGCCACTGCATGAATTTCAATGTGCACAGGATGATTCGGGGGGCACAGCAATGTGGAAAAAACAGGAAATGTGGCACCTTCCAATAATTCTCTAGTAACTGATGCCCAATACGTAGACGTATACAAATTACTGAAAATGAATCCAAGATCATAACCTTAAGAACATTCAGTAAAATAAAAAAATAAAATAGGCAATTTAATGAAGTTAGAAAAAAAATCCATGAATGAGAAATTCAACCATAGATACCTACTTCTTCATAGATAACTAGGAAAGAGAACCAAACAAATCTTGAAGGTAAAGAATTCAAAAGCTGGGCCGGAGGGTTAGCTCAGTGGTTCCGGCGCCTGCCTCGCAAGCGCAAGGCCCTGAGTTCGATCCCCGGAAACCACATACAATGCTGGGCGTGGAGACACGCCCACCAACAATCAACACCGCATACCACAATGCCGGACGTGGTGACTCACGCCTGTCATCCCAGCACTTGGGAGGCAGGGACAGGAGGATTGCTGAGTTCGCGGCGGCTTGCCTGGGCACCATAGTGAGCTCAGGGCCAGCCTGAACTACAAAGCGAGACCCTGTCTCAAAAAGCAAAAAAAAAAAAAAAAAAAAAAAAAAAAAAAAAAAAAAAAAAAAAAAAAAAAAAAAAAAAAAAAAAAAAAAAAAAAAAAGAATTCTAAAGCACAATTAAGAGCTTCACTAGCATTGCAGTACAAATGGAAGAAAGAAACTTTGAACTCGAGAAGAGGTCCTTTTAAATGACATAGAGTAAAAGAATGAAAAAGAGTTAAGACTCATGGTATAACTTTAAACATTTGCAACAAATATTTATATTCTGGTACTTTTAGGAAAAGAGACATAGAAAGCCATAAAAATCTTATTCAGTGTAATAGGTACTGAAAAGTTTCCAAGTCTTAGGAGACAGATCCTTTAAGTTTTTAAAGGTCTGCAAATAGATTTAACTCAAAAACAGGCTCTTCGGGCCAGAGGGTTAGCTCAGTGGTTCCGGCGCCTGCCTCGCAAGCGCAAGGTCCTGAGTTCGATCCCCGGTAACCACATACAGTGCTGGGCATGGAGACTCACGCCTGTAATCCTAGCACTCGGAAGGCAGAGACAGGAGGATTGCTGAGTTCGAAGCTTGCCTAGGCTACATAGTGAGCTCAGAGCCAGCCCAAACTACAAAGTGAGACCCTGTCTTAAACAAAAACAAAAACAAAAAAAACCAGGCTCTTCATACCAGGTATAGATCAAATTATCTAAAGTTAAATACAAAGAAAGAATTTCTAAAGCAATAAGAGGAAAGTAGTAAGTCACATAGAACAGTTCCATCAACTACTTTTGTATTTCTAAGCAGAAAATTATAATCTAGAAGAGAACTAAATGATACATATATTCAAAGTACTAAAATAAGTGGATGCTTTCAGACAAACTATATTATACCAAACTGCACTACACCCAACAAAACTGTCCTTCAGAAATTAAGAAAAAACAAAGCCTTCCAGAAACAAGTGAAAGCTGGGGAAGTTCATCACCAATTAGGATACACTTACAGGAGTTTTTAAGCAAAAGCAAAAGGATGACAATTACTATTATGAATGTATATTAAATATAAAACTCACTGGTAGAGGTAAACATACAATCATTCTGATACTATAAGGCTAGTATATAAAACAAATTTATATTCTGTGTTAAGGTTAAAAGTCAATTTCAAAGAAAACATAAGAATAGCAAGCAAGTAGAAATATACATTGCTATAACCACTATATAGAACAGCAATTGGTTTCTAAACAGAATCAAAATAGAGAACTACTATGTAACCCAGCAATCATGCTTTTGTGCGTATACTAAAGGATATGAAATCAATACCCCTGAATTTGCTTGATCTGCACATTAGCAAGAACACAAAAACAATCTGAGGCTTCATTGGTGGATGAATGAATAAAAAAACCTGTGATACATATATATCATTGAGTATTATTTAGCCCTGTAAAAGAATCTTTTCCCCTTTGCTATAAGTGAGCCGGAAAAGTATTGTGCTAAATGAGAAAAGACAACCCCAGAAAGAAAAGTATTTCACAGCTTTACTTATATGTGGTATCTAAAAAATCTAGTAGAAAACAAAATATTGGTTACTGGGGATGTGGGGCAAATCAGAGGATGCAAAGGAGCAGGTACATATGGTGAACAAGTCTAGATATTTAACATGCAACACAAAGGCTAAAGTTAGCAAAATTCATTTTGTAGATTTTAGCTGCTCTAACTCTAAAAATGAATAAATGGGTTGCTGTGAAATGGCGGTGATTTGCTGTAGCAGCTGGGAGTTGAGTTTATGTGTCACTCAGCTGGGCTACAGGTTCCCAGGTGTTTGGTTAAACACAACCACAGCGTGTCTATGGAAGTGCTGCCAAAGGAGATGAACGTTCCCACCGGGAGATATGAGTGAAACAGTTGCCCTCCCCAAAATGTGTGACCCTCCTCCAATTCTCTGAAAGTCTGCTAAGAAGAAATAATAATATTTCTTTCTACATTAATTGTCTACAAGCTGACACACTGCCTTCTGTCTTTAGCCCAAGGCTCAGCGTTGTATTCCAATCATTGCCTTTCCTGCTGCTCAGGCCTCTGGACAGGGACTGACACCAAGGACTGGATTTCCTGGGTTGTGATGGGCTTCTCAGTTTCTATACTCATTCCTTCTGATATTTACTCCACATGGCTGCTGCTATGTTGCCCGGGAACCCTGGCCAATGCATTCACCTCTGGGCTATGTCTGTGTCCCCTGCAGTATGATGTGTACTGTACCTTAAATAATGCAACAATTAAAAGAAAAAATTGTTGCAGTTGAAGTAAAGAACTGAAGTAGTTATATTGGGTAAGAAAAGTAATAGATTTTATTAAGCTTATTTAAATTGTTTTTTAAATTTCAAAATCCATCTGGTGTTGGTGGAGACACCATTATCTTGTCAGAGCTTAGGGCCTCTAAAGTCTTAATAGTGAACATGTGGGAGGAAGTAATTAGACAGTGACATTAAACAAGTCATTCGGAGTGTGGTGAGTACAGTAAGGGAGAAATGTTGAGTGCTATGGAGCATGTGACAGGGGGGACCCTAACCTTTCTCTTTTCTGCATGAAATCTAAGACATGTAGTGCAACAGAGTCCTTGGCAGAGTTAGCTACTGTGATTCCTGGAGGAGGTGGGGGAGGGGAAGCAGTCCCTCCCTCTGGATGCCCCAGAAGAAGACATAAACAGTGGTTTGGGCAAACTGGGAAGGAATGAAAAACCCTTGAAGAAGGATTTGGATAGGATGAAAAATTTTACACTTATAAAACTAACTGGATGATCTTGATTTTGAGAAATAAAAATCATTTTTTTATCTTTAGATGTCAGGAAAATAGGAAAAAGATGCAAATAACAGTCACTTCACAAGGAATGGTTGAACTTTGAGTATTTTGTTTCTTGTGATTTTGAGGTCTTTTGGAAACAGGATATGGAGATTATTTCTGGGAGGCTTCATGGAACTCTATATATTGGAGGATTGCTATGATGTTTGATATAAATTATGTATCAATTATAGTATTACCTAGGCTGTAGGATTTAGCATATGCCAGCAGTTCTCCACTTTCTGGACATCAGAATCATGTGGAAATCTTATTAAAACATGGATCACTGAGACCAGTCTAGATTCTGTGATTCAGTTCTGGCATGGGATGCAAAGATTTTTATTTCTCATATGTCCCCAGTACTGCTGCTGCTGCTGCTGCTGCAAACGCCCATTTGAGGGCCCTTGGTATGCGCCAATAAATCAACTAGCCTTAGTAATGGGAGGTGGAGAGAATGCTGACTTAGGTGTCAGAAGGCCAGCACCACTGTTTAAATGTCTTAATCATCTTAATCTTGTGATTGAAATTCTTCAAATATCTTCCTTCAACTGTAGACTCTGTGTTCTCGTATCAACATTGTACAAGAGTCAAATTATACATCCGAAAGCATTTTGTAAACTGAAGAAAATCTATGATGTAAAACACTTTATCTCTTAGGTCCCATTATGATTATGTATCTCTAGACAGTGTGTCTGGATGAAAATTGCTCAGAGATTGGGGAAGGTGTCCCACAGGGTTGCAAGAGCAAAGAACTTGTCTACAGCCTGGTGTGGATGAAGGGAGAAGGCCATGAGAACCATGGATATGGTACAGATCAGACATGGGTGAATATTTGGTTGTGATATTCTATAGTGCATCTGGAAGGGTCTGTCATGGTTATGTCTGATAATCTTTCAATGTTATGGAAATCAGAGCTGCCAATTTTCTCAGTCTGACATAGTTCCTTACAAATGGATGAAATCTTTCAGCTGCTGGAAGTGTGCTCCTTCCTCAAAAGTGAGAGTAGCAGTTCTAGAAGTATCTTTTCAGTATTAAATGTTATAAAACAAAGACAAAAGCAAAAAGCAAACACAAAGCTATTTTGGCTCTATGAAGCAACTCATTGCTGTTGAGCTTTATAAATCCTAATTTTCATTTTTATTTTCTGGTAGATATAAGCATTGCATAGTCTTCTATTAATTTTTAAAGACAGGGTTTTGCTTTGTCCCAGGTTGGCTTTGAACTTACTATGTATGGAGCCTCAAACTTGAGAGCCTCCAGCATCAGCCTTTCATAGTTGTGGGATTACAGGTATGTACCACAACTCTTTCCTTTTCATGTGAACTTGCTAACTGTTTTTAAAAAATTAAATTTTAGGGCCGGAGGGTTAGCTCAGTGGTTCCAGCGCCTGCCTCGCAAGTGCAAGGTCCTGAGTTAGATCCCCAGTAACCACATACAATGCTGGGCGTGGAGACTCACGCCCACCAGCCATCAATACCACAACCACAATGCCGGGCGTGGTGGCTCACGCCTGTAATCCCAGCGCTCGGGAGGCAGAGACGGGAGGATTGCTGAGTTCAAGGCTTGCCTGGACTACATAGTGAGCTCAGAGCCAGTCTGAACTACAAAGTGAGACCCTGTCTCAAAAAAGGAACAAAAAAAAATTTAAATTTTAAACTCCAACCCTTTCTATCCCTACCAACTGGAAATGAGACCCCACATTGTATTAGCTGTCAGCTGCTGAATATACTTTATGTTTAGTCTCAACTAAGCCCTGCTAGAGCTGAGCTGCTCCAAGAGAAATAGACAACTCTGAGCTCTGCTGAAAATTTGAACATCA
This sequence comes from Thryonomys swinderianus, assembly GCA_004025085.1. NCBI lineage: Eukaryota > Metazoa > Chordata > Mammalia > Rodentia > Thryonomyidae > Thryonomys > Thryonomys swinderianus. The sequence continues at coordinate 7,924 of PVIC010026318.1, read as the reverse complement.
ATGTGTCCTTGAAGCAAATGTATACTGAGAGAACAGCTGAATTGAGAATCCTTTCCATGGGGATCCAGAAATCTTTTACTTGGCCGTGAAACTGTTCACAGAACTTATCACTTTCTAATGGTGACAGAAAATCATTGAGAAAGGCCCCTTCTGTTGAGCAGTGACAAAGAAAACATCCCTGCATCTCACTTGTCCTGGTGGTGGTTGCTCTGAGCCCTGGGTCTGTGCTTAGCAGCTTTCCTGCTCACTTCAAGGTTTTACTTGATATGTGGTTTTCCTTCTAGTTTTGGGGTACATGCTTTCCTGTGTTTTAATAATTATGGCTGGAAGATTTCCCATAGGAATCTGGGCAGTTATTCTGCAGCATTTCCGGTGGAGAATAACAGATGGAGGATGGGAATTTAGGAAGAGGAGGCCCAGCCTGAGAACCCGCAGAAACTAACTGAGGACGGCCCTCAGCTCTCACAGTAGAGATACAGGCACCTGATAGGGGCAGAGTTAACAGCCTGGACTTCAGAGTCAGTCAGGGTTGGAGCCCTTGGCCACCGCTCCCCAGCTCTCTGACATTCAACAAATGACCTCTTGAGGATCAGTTTTCTTCTTTACAGAATTAGCTTAAAAACCTTTTCTTTCTCACATACGTATTGCCAAGAGTACATGAGGAAATAGCTGTTGGTTCCAACTAGAATATATATTCCTGTGGAGGCGGGAGGAAAGTCTTGCTTTATTTATTTAAAAATCTTGTACTGAGAACCCACTATGTGCTGGACTCTGAGGGTATCTGCTTCTTGGTGTTAGTCTAGCCCACTGTTAGTCTGAGTCCATGCACTTCACACTCTGTATTTGTTGAATCAATTGAACAAATGTTTTGATTTTGTTTTTAAATAAATAGTGGTGTGGATCAACTCCTTTGTTCATCTCACACTTCCTTAAACCTTGTGTGGCTTAGATGTGAACATTCTATTATTACAAGGTTTGGATGATAAAATTTCTTCCCAGGACTTCCATGGCATAATATGTCCTGAGGAGGTAGTTGATTAAAACATGACACAGGGAAGATTTTATTTTAGACAGGATGAAACATATGCAAAGAACTATGACTGTGTTACTATCACACACTGTATTCTTGAAGTTGGGATCTATATTTTGATTTAGGCATTTACCTCCAATGAAGTATTGTATCTTCTAATATAGCAGCTAATGAGATCTGATATGGTGACTTTAAATTGAATTTCATTAAAAAAATAAGAGCACAAGATGTCTTCCTAATAGTCTTAATTAGGGAAAATGGAAGATCATAGTATTTCTATATTAATGCACTAACTTAGATAATGGGGATAGTATAAAATACATGGTGAAAAAAGTAAGAAGTCTGAAAACCAAAGCAAAAGCAAAAATAATCCACTACTCCAGTGCTTTTTTTTTTTTTCTTGGATCGAAGAGACCAGCCAGATGTCAGGCATTAGGACTGGAAGCCATTATTCTCTTTCATGTGTACCAGCCAGTATTGTCCTACTGCAGCCCTTGTGTAGTGACTACTTTCCGGGGATGTCATTGTTCAGAATCTTACTGCTTCATAACAGCTGCCACTTGTTTTCCTGATTAGGGCATTGTATGGAAACAACACATTCATAGCAGGGTCCTTACTAATCTCTCTCTCTCCTTTCATCCGCCTCTCCCAGCTTCTCTGAGCTCTGCCTTGATATTTTTAATTGACTGTTCCTAAGAGTTGATATTCATGTATTCTGCTTGCCTGAAATCTCTGTTCATACCTCGAGATGAAGGTCTTATCTTTCTCTTTTATATTTCAGCCTGATTGGGAAGTGAAATTAAACTCAATTCCCTAATTGGGAGCCACACGGGGCATCTGCAAGATGATAACTGTACCAGAACTCAATAGCTACCCAGCACTCTGAAACAGAAGGTCGCCATTTTGTAAAACCAGAGAAAAGGCTACAAGGCATTTTGCAGAATTGTCAGTCAGGATAGAATGGACACTAATTGCTTTCCCCCAGCTGTTAACATTTCTCTTCAGTAGCCAAGCAACCCTTAAGACAGGAACAAACTCTCAGAAGGCTGAAAGTTTTCTACAAACCCAAGTAAAGGCTTCTGAAGTGACATATGGGATGAGTTGTCCACTGATTAACATAAGTGAAGAATTAACACTTCTGAAAAATGAGATGTTTCAGACAGAGATCTGCTTCTGTTAAAAGGATATAGTGGTCACATAAAATTGTCACAACTTTGTGGACAATTTATGTGGTTATGATTTTATATGTTGCTCTTTAACAGTGTTTTCCAAAGTAAGAGTGGCCACGTTGAGAGCTGGACAACCAATTCAATGGGATATGGGGCAACTACTTGTTAAGACTTCTGTCTTATATTTTTCCTCAAAGGTAAGGAAAGAAAATCTAAAGAATTTACACATCCCAGTACCCAAAACAAAGAAGCTAAACAAACAAAACCAATCTGAATTAGGTATAGGACTTAGAAATTTTCTTTCTCAAAAAATATACACAAATGACTAATAGGTATATTAAAAAGGTTTAACATCCATGGATTAAATCCAAAGTGTTCCCAAAATGTCATTGTTTGGGAGCTGAATGAATCACAGGGGCAGAATAACTGACTTGCTATTAGGAGCTAGACCAAAGCAAGGATAGTCCTCCTGTCCCAAGGCAGGTAAAACCTTGGTTGGAGGTGGGTCAACTGAGGAGCAACCCAACAGGTTTGTCCCCTTCCATGCCCCCTCCTCTCTCTCCCTCCTTTTTGGATGCTGTGATAGAAGCATCTTTCCTGCACCAGACCTGTCTATCACACTCCTCCTGCTTTGGAGCCAGCATCTATCAAACATATGAGCCAAAGTGAGCCTTGGCTTCTTTCACATGGGCCAACGTAAAGTAACTGAGGCAGTGCCAATTACAAGGGAATTGTGAATTAAAAACAGAATGAAATGTCCTGTTACAATGGCTGAAATAAAATATGTAATGGACAATAAATATTGGGGAGGATGTGGAGAAAATGGACCCTGGTGTACTGATGGTAAGGTAGTACTTCAGTAAAGTCATTACAGAAAACAGTGTAAAGATTCTTGAAAAGATTAACTATTATTCAATGATCTTACAGCTGGGGCTATATCTAAAGTAAAATGAAGTCAGCTAGATGTAAAAGCACATTCATTGCTATATTATATATAACAGACAGATTAGGGAAGCAACCTAAGTCTTGATAGATGGATGGATAAAGTGATTATGGTATATACACAATGATATATTATTTACTCATGAAAAACGAGAAATCCTGCCATTTGGGACAGCATGGACTAAATTCCAAAGGCATTATGCTAAATTCAATAAATAAGATAGAAAAGGCACATACTATATGATCTCATGTATGGGATCTAAAATTTAAACTAATAGAAACTGGAACATGAGTTTTAGGGGCTGGAATACAGGGAGAATGGGGAAGTATTGGTGAAAGTCTATAATTTATATTTTTTAGGTGGAATAGAATCTGGCAGCATTTTATGTTTGAAATTGATTAAAGGAGTAGCTCTTAATCGTTCTTACCACACACACAAATGATAAATATGTGTAGTAATACATGTTTTAGCTACTGAAGTTATGGTAATACAATTATACATATGTAATGTTTCAAATTTATTTCAAATTGTGTATTGATAATTTTAAAATCATCCTTCAATAAATTTAGAAGCAAAGATCGAAGCAAATGTAAGATTTACTAATATTTGAAGTAGTATTTAACTAATATTTGATTAGAAATTAGCACAATTCAAAGGCTCATAAGTAAATATATTGCAAATGCATACTCCAAAAATTCTTGCTAATGGGAGTGTGTGTTACTTATCTATTGCTGTGTAATAATTGCCTCCCCTCTCACAACTGCTTAAATAGCAAATATTAGCTCACACTTCCGATGGGTCAGGAATTTAGGTGCAGCATAGCTAGATTCTTTTGGCTCATGATTTCTCATGACCTAGAAAAGAGGCTGATGTCCAAGGCTGTGTTTACAGGTAAGGTTCAACCTTGGAGTTGTGGGGTGCTGTTTCAAGGTTACTCATTTCATTACTGACAGGAGACAATTCCTTGTAGTCTTTTGCTCTGAAGTCCTCAATTCATCACTGGTGTTTGGATGGGAGACTTTCTCCTTTCGATAGTGATGTCTCTGAAAGTGCACCTTGATTTAGTACAATTTCCTTTGCCTTTTTGTGAGGCAACTCTAATATGTAAGCTGGCTCTCCTCAGTGTGGGCAGCTGTGAGAGGGTGAAAAGCCAGAGTCTTTTTTTTAATTGAATTCTTTATTGGTACAATTTATATACATCTCACAATCACATATAACAATGGGGAATTTGTACCAGTATAAGACACAAGTTAATTCTCATTTTTACCCATATCCCTACCCACCCACACCTCCCCACTCCCTTTATACATACTCTTTTATTTTCTTTCTAAATCATGTTTATTCCTTCCCCTCATTATATTCCCACACCAAATTTCCTATGGAAATTTCCCACTCTATAAAAGTTGTCATACTTTCTAGAGCTCATTTGCATCTACAGGAGTTCATGTCAAAGAGAAAATCCAGTATTTGCCTATCTGTGATCTATTTATTTCACCTATTAGTATATCCTCCAGGTGTCTCCATTTGCACATAAATGGATCAATGTGTTTTTTAATAAAATGGAGTATTATTCTGCCATAAAGAATACCAAGCCAGAGTCTTTTGATAACCCAACAGTAGAACAGACAATGCATGACTCTTGCTGTAGTCTGCTCATGAGAATTGATTAGAAATGAGTCTGTTGATTTACAGAGCAGAGTGGTGTAAAACATAGCTGAGTGCTTCACCAAATCCAGCTGGTGCTTATGTTCAAGGGCAGTGTTCGTGCAAGGGCTGGATAAGAATATAGATATTGGCTAGTTGTATCATGAAGATGACTTAACAGGAAAAACCTAATCTGAAGTCTGGAGAGCACGTCTATGGAAAACGAATCAGTAAATTCTTTCTATGAAGGTGGAGATTATACAAGTTTTAGATTTGTCAGGAGGCCATATATAGACCCAGTTGAATATTCATTTTTTTGTTAAAGCCTTTAGAAAATATTAAGAAAAACACTCAGCTTGAAGACCATACAAGGAAAAAAGAGGCACAAGTCAGAGTTTTGCATGTAGACATGGTTTGCCAAAAATTTTTCTACTGGACTGTGAGGCTGACACTGACATTCCAGCCCCAAATTAAAGACAGCACTAATAACCAATGCTATCCAATGTTGGAACCGCATTGTCCCCAAGATAGATTCCTTTCCCTGCAGAATTACTAGTATTTATAGTTATTTCAGATAAAGAGTGGTTGAGATTGATGAATTAATAAAAACAAAACAAAACAAAAATGGGCCAGCTGAGCTATTACAACATGAGTTCTCCCAAGTCAGAATGGAAGTTTCGGATACTATGAGCCAATAAAATACCTCCTGGATGAATAACATTGCAAATGTATTTAGTATATCTGACTTTGAGATGCACACAAACTATCAGCATATCAAGTTTCTGAGAAGTGAAGAGACTTTAATTTTGTTTTCCCCAGATTCATTTTGCCAATCCCTTTGTTTCAGTAGAATTCCTTACTTTTATTTCATGGGACAATCAGGAATCAACAGATAAACCAACTTATAAAATCTCTTCTAAATCTTAGAGTTCATGACTCTGAGCATGCTGGATATTAATTAGTTCTTTTAGTTAATGATTTCATGCATGTTTACCTTGCTAAAATGTTTAGTTCACTTTAACAAGTATTTATTAAGTGCATATATTAGATCAGGCTCTCTTGCAAAGCACGGATAGACCTCCTGTCCTCAAAAACTGTCTTAATTTATTCTGGTCCCTGAATGTAAGCCTAGTGATTTTCATGTAAGAAGTACTTAGGAAGGATGTATTGAAAGGATGAGGTTTGAAAAAACAGAGCTCTTTGAACCATTTAAGATATGGACACAGAAGGGAAATTATATATATACACACACATATTATCAATGTATTCTGCATGAAAAATAACAATACAGTTATCTTGATGTCATAAATCTGGATATATGTTCTTGAGTAATCAAATGAAATTTATCACCATTATAAATTAAGATTAAACTAAAATTGTGCCTCTAAAACTCAGATTTATATGAGAGCTTGCCACTTTAAAAGGAACCCAAGTTGACATCTTTCCACGAGATGGCTTGATATGACCCTGGCTCTCATCTTTGAATAATAGAGTATTATCTGGTTACAATACATAATTCAATTAACTTTACCCTTTAAATTTTCCCATCCTTTGTTGAAATGCTTAAATTTATTCCTCTTTTATCCCCGCCTCTCTGTTTTCAATCTGGGAATCTCCCATCATTGATCTCTATCTTTTGAGGTTATGATTGCACTTTTTAGTTGGGAACTATTTCATTCTTATCAGCACTCACAGCACATCACCGGCCGCTCTCCTCTGTATTATGTTTTGCCATCAACATTTCTGCCTTATATATTTTTAATCTCAGCCAAGAATTTTGTATCATCTTCATTTCTGGTCAGATAAAATAAATGTTCCACTGGATATGTAAATGATCCTATAAACCAGATGAATTTAGGGGTTTTGCTTTCAGTGTTGAAAAAGGATCTTTGTCCTTAGACCAGACAGTATGGAAACAATACATTACATGCTGGCACATTTTTAAATGGTACTTTCCTTTATTTCCTGTTGAAAAAAAATGACATCTACAATGTAGGATTTGCTCTGGAAAATAAAGTCTTTTCATTCATTTACAGAAAAAAGAAGAACATGAACACTTAGGGAAGCTCTCATTGTGTGTCTCTAGAGCTATCAGGTTATAACTGGCCTCTGCTTGCTGAGTTGGAAGGAGATGGATGCCCCCAAAATGGCCTGGAAAATGAAATTCCAGAATGCTTTAACTCTGGAAGGAATCTAAAATGATATCTGCTTGAACCCTCTGTTTTTACAGAGGAAACGGGGACTTGAGGAGACCGAGGAAGGGTGAAAGGGCCCAGTGTTCTCCATCTTGTCACAGACCCACTTCCCTAACTTCGAGCTCACAGCTGCTAGTGCCTTCTCTTCTCCGAGTTTCACTGAACAGTTAAATGACAGCATTCCGAGCAATTGCACTAGCTGGTAACAGATGTCTATTGGGCCCCTTAGTAAGGCTATCACAGCAAGCAGATCTTTAAATAATAAAATAGAGAATTTTGATTTACAACCAGGTAAACCTTAGTATAGACATAGCAGTTACTGTTGGCTGGGCATCGCATGGTCTAAAATATCTGGTTGCAAAAAGATACAATGAATTCCACAGAGAAAGAACAGAGGAAGGAGAGGATGGTAGACAGTGTAGGGTTCCTTGATGCTCCTGTTCTGAGGCTTAATCTGTATTCAGATTAAATGCATTTTCAAAGTGTTTAGGATGCTTTGGAATGTTAAAGAATCAAAACAAGTAATTTGCACCTAGATGTATCTGAAAGATATCTTCTTTGGAGAAGTTCTCCATGTATTTGTTAAAAATCTGAGGGAAAATTCAGAAAATTAATAGAATATAAAACAGAAATGGTGAAGATTAACAGTAGAAAAACTCAACAGAAGTCATTTTGGCATTGAGAAGCAAATTATAACCAAAACTTCAGATTACAACAGATGCACTGAGTGCCATGTCATTAGATGCCCATGAAAAGGGAAGTCCCTGTTAACGAATTTTACCTGTTTGCTGTTTGCAAGAATTCTCCACAGGCTAGCTTCTGGCACCACATATCTTAAACTCTGTTTCTTCCATGATCCTTACATACTTGTGATTATAAGTGTCTTCGCTCATACTGCCATGATCTCTGGACCCAGCACTTTTCATGGGATGAAGTCAGATTA